>MU226834.1:277639-287797 GCA_018584345.1 Thuja plicata | reverse complement strand
GATGAAATGTAAATCTAGGATAAATCTAGCAGCATAACAATGTAATTTAGGTCTAAGGTGAAGGCTTATTTGCTCTCAAAACAGGCTTCTATTTATAGAAGAATGGGAGAGAGAGAGGGGGGACAAGATGAATTAATGAGGTGAAGACCTCATTAATAGAGGTGTAAGAAGCATTAATGCCCAAGGCATTAATATGGCATGGGAGAGACATAGGCTTAAGGTCTTCATATTAATGAAGGCATTAATGAAAGCCTTAAAGAGGTAAGGGAGGAAGGCTTGAGAAAATGGACTTTAAGAAAGTCAAGCTTGAGAAAGTGGACTTTCTCAAGTGGGTTGAGTTGCTAAGCATTCCTTAATGGAATGTGACAACATTAGGAGGTGGGTTAGAGAAGAATTTAGGATTAGAATTAGATTAACATGGGTGAATGAGTTGAGAAGGGTTAGAACCCAGGGTAGAAGTGGTTGAGATAGTTTAGGCCGGGGTTTAGGGGAATATTAACAAATGAAATAAACTTATTTAATTCATTTAAAAACATAGGAATTAATTATTTAAACAAATTAATTATTTTTTAATTATTAGGAGACTATAGCCATTTTAATTAAATTAAATAGGCTAGGGGAATGGGTTATTTTGCAAGTGGGTATTTGATTTATGGATTTATTTAATTCCTTTAAAATTAAATACTATAGCCATGTTTGATTTTGATAACATTTGATTGGTCGAAATTGATTTGAATTGTATGGCTATAATAGTTAATATAAATCAGTGATAAAAATCACCTAGGACATTAAATTGATTTAAAGAATTATGCCAAGCAGTAACAAGGTCGCTTGGACATAATCGAGGGTATGATCACACTTAGGGCAAATAGGGTCTATAGTTACAATAGACCAAATTTAGGTGGTTACATTTGCCCTTCTTTGAATTGATGTGCGAGCAGCGTATTGATTCAAAGAAAGTTTTTTAAGTTATTTATTTATTTATTTATTTTGACTTCATAAAGATTGAAAATCCCGTTCTTGGTTGTCGAACAAAATGTTGATGAGATCAGTCTCGTACTTGATTGAACTAAACTGATAGAATTGATTTTGAACTTGGTTGTCATCCAAAGATTAATAATACTGATTTCAAACTTGGTTGTCATCCGAAAGCCAGTATGAAGCTACCAAGAGCTTTTTAAAAATCTCTTGAAATGAGGAAACATAAGATATCTAGCTCATGAGAACCAAAGCTTTCTATCCAACAGTTCTGACTTTAGTCAAGAAACTGTTATGCCCCTAGTTTGTTTGATAATGAAGTCATTTTGATGCTGTTTCGAGAAAAAATTTAATTGATGATAGTGTGATCATGCCCCCTCAGGAATGAAATTGAAGGAAAGAAATAAAATCCCTTAGTTATAGAGAATACAACACTTGCAGGAAGCGATAAGGCCAGAAAAAGTGGAGTAGAAGAAGGTGTGTTTAAAATAAGCACACGTTTATCAAGTTGAATTATGGGAAAATATGAGTGAAAATGATGTTTAGATCAAGATGTATGATAAAAATGTGCAATATGTACCAATGTGGTGAAGAAATGAAGCAAATTCACAATTTTTGAAACTGTCGCAAAAAGACACTGTGTTGCGGAAAATGTCGTAGGCACCTTCAATTTGGTTCCTGATTGAAGAAAAAGATAGCACAAATGATTTTGTAGTTGTTCGGGAGGAGTTCTGGAAACCCTAAATGTCCCAAAAGACCCATATAAGCCTCCAAATTGACCATTTCACTATTCATTTTGACATTCAGCTATAGCTAATTAGAGAGCTCTGTAGAGAAAATGGTGGTCCCTGTGAGGAAACGTCATTTCGAGATGAGCCGATGACACCAGCGCCCAGCCAATTACCCACCACCGGTAAGTGCTCGATAAACTACCCTGTGAATTTTGCATTTTTGAATTTCAAGCATTTTTGTGCATTTTATAGCTAGTCAAAGAGAGGATCGCATCTCGGATTCCAGATCGCATCCTGAGAAATGTGCATCACATCCGGTTTTTCCTGGATCATACCCATTTTTTGCCAGATTCTGCGTCACATCTAGGTTTTCCTAGATCACATCTAGTCCTTTAGGTTTAGTTATGTTTTGAGCTAGATTCCATCAAGGAATCGCATCCCGGATTTTGGGGATCATACCCCACATTTAGGATCACATCCTATTTTTCTAGGATCGCATCCTGTATGCGTAATCACATCCTGTATTTCTAGGATTGCATCTGGTAAAAGCCTTAGGTTTTCAAATTGTTTTGATCTGTTTGTGTCCTGCAAACTGGAAATGATTGATTAGAGTAGGAATATGCCCTTTATTATAGATAGAAGGCTGATGCTTTACTTATCTATCAAAAATCAGGCCCAGTTTGAAGTAGTCACCTTTTGAGGCACTTATCCTGCACGAGTTCTGGCATTGTCTGGCTGATTATCAGATGATGAGAAGAATATAATGATCCGATGTGGATTGCGGTCATTGATAGGTTTACCTGAGATCGGGGTAAACTAAGGGTTATTGACTACTCTGGCCAAGAGATGGCATTCAGAGCACAACACCTTCCACCTACCGACTAGTGAGATTACGGTGACACCAGAGGATGTTTGGAGGATCTTGTGCGTGCCCATGGTGGGACATGAGGTTTTCTTTGAGTCGAGAGCTGATGTTATGATTGGGACCATGTGGAGGTTCTTCCAGGATGGTAGCATAGATCTTAGATACCTATCATGGGACTACATGGTCGATCACTATGATCGACTAGCTGTGTACTTAGCTAGATTGGTAGGCGACATCCTTATGCCGAACAGAGGACAACATGGTTTCTTGGTGGGCTGGGTTGGCATGGTAGAGTAGATGATTTTCCACTGCCAATGATTTTCCTGGGGGAGCTGTATTTTAGCTCATATATACCGAGAGCTGCATGAGATTATTTATCACCATACAAACAGCATGACTGTGGGCATATTGATTCTTCAGGTATGGGCTTGGGAGCACATCCCAGTGACATGGCTGATTATGGACAGGCAGGGGGCACCAAAGTAGCCCTGTGTGTATATGTACGCAGGTTTGTTACAGCATCCCCACCTGGGCAAGGTTGAGTACTGGCATCAATTAGTCGACGATATGACAGAGGTTGTGTAGAGACCATACCTAGACTAAGAGGTATGGACTTCTGATGCTTGGTAGGTTCCCTTTTTATGTCAGAGCATATATTTGATCGACTATACCAGATATATTATAGAGTGCTTCCTCATCACCAGGGTTCTGAGGTAGTATGGGCGGTGATAGGGCCATACAGAGGATGTGGCAGTTTATGCTCGGATTAGGGATGAGGTGGCTGACTGGGGAGCTCAGTTGACTTATGATACGGCTGCACAGGACATCCGTGATATGGTAGCTATAGACTGGGACCCTTGCCCAAATGTTGAGGATGTGGGTGTATCAGATGGATATGCTACAGAGATGCTTCAGCATCCTTTTCCATGATTTATAGTGCCGGAGGAGATGATTCCTCGTATAGAGGAGCCGCTGGATTATGATCCTGAGGACCGACCTATTAGGGGGAGAGGCAGCAGAGATAGAGCTCCAGGTAGACATGGGGGTTGTGATGGTGGTAGAGATGGAGGCAGAGGTGGCAGGCATCCTCCCCCAGATGATAGACATGATGGTGATGACCGGGGGGAGGTGGTGAGGTAGTGGATACTAGCGGACTGAGTGGCAGTGGTCAGAGACGGTTGAGATACAGGTTTGTGGCTCCTCTGAGAGATCCTGGCCCATTACTTACTCCTGAGCAGCAGAGATAGTGGAGACAAAGAGTACAGTAGCAGGATCCTGGTAGAGATGAGGACCCTCTGTCAAGGTGTGAGTAGGAGAGAGAGGAGCTTAGAGCTCAGATCATAGCCTTGGAGGCTAGGGTCACTACGGTAGAGGCACTATTAGAAGATAGGGACAGATAACTCAAGTGGCTAAGAGCTAAGAGAGATACACATGGGGAGATGCTCAGAGCTGAGAGAGATGCCCATGCCCAGACAATAGTCCATTAGGGATAGAGGGAGACGTATTATTATGCTTTGTATCATTCTGCAATTCCTGAGGGTCAGAGGGCACCCACATTTTCACATATAGCTCAGCAATCAGAGGGAGCCATGCCACCTCCAGCAGTTCCATTCATGCCACCTCCTCCTCCTCCTCCTGATCAGGGAGAGGGGGCGGGCCAGAGTTGATACTGTACACCATGTCATTGTTGATATTTATACATGTATATCTGGATCCTGCTGAGATCCTCTTTTTGTACATTACATTGATTCGCATATATATATATATATATATCTGATTCATGCTTTTTGGCATACTGATTCTCTTCATGTGTACTGTCACTCTGTATACATCTAATACACTTTATGTTGTGATACTCTTTATGCTCACTGATACTCTTTATGTTTATTTGATACTCTTTATGCTTTGATTTGTATCATGCTGGTAGCTTTTGGATTCAGACATGTTGCATGTGGTAAATGTATCCATTTTGCTTTTCATAGATGTGGTAAATGTATCTTATGCATATGTGATGATATCTTGATCTCATGATGAGTTATTTTATAGTTTACAACATCATTTTTGAATGTGGATGTGATGAATATATTATTGATGTGAACAAATGATATCTATGTGAAAATGCAAATGTATGTTTTCCTTATTTTTTAGTGATGCAAAATGTATGTATGGATGCACTTAGTGATGCAAAATGTATGTATGGATGTTTTATTTTTGTATTTTTCAGTTTCACTTTTCCAAATGTATGCAAAATGTATGCTATGGATGATATCAGTAATATAAATCAGGCAATCTTTAAATGCAGCTATATGAATACTCTTAGGACTTGTCACTAATTTAGTGAATATTGCAACATTTTTATCATCATTGGGTGCTTTGGGAATGGATACCATCAAATAGTACAATCATCACTAATACCCACTGATATTATGATAATATGAATACTATGTTTTATTGGAATGTCAGAAATAGACTTAGGTACCAAGGCATAGAAGCCAGGATAACAAAATAGTCACCTTCCTTTTAATATACCAGTTTTTGATTAAGGCAAGATATTGAACCCACAATGACCTTGAAAATTCATATCCTTGGGTACATTATGATTCATATACCTTAGTGAGAATCTGGATCAAAGAATAGACAAGGAAATTGTAGCAAACTCACCATAGTTTAAACATAACAAAGATCAAGATATATGCAGCTATCCACTCATAGTGGCAGCTCTTACCATAAACATCCTAGCTAAGTGAAATTTATAGGATCATGTGAAACAATCACCATACACAGAAAATTAAGAAAACATTATGCCCCCAATCCTTACGACTCTTTGTTTTTGTGCAGACATCATTGAGTAACTAAGAAGACATAATTAACCACCAAATTGAGAATCAATTCAATAAAATTTATAATTACTTAGATGCCCCTCTTTGAAAACATCATCAGGACACTAAATAATCATAATCAAACCAATAGCAAACTGTGCATTTAAGTAGTACTTGTTCATTCATCTATCAAACATAGTAAAGATCCATAAATCAAAATATAAGCAATATGGTGTTGCATGTCTGTGCCTTGATCGGATGATTCATTCCTGTTTTGATCCAAAATAGCTGTGTAGGAATGCTGTGAATGTCATGTCATGTCTCATGTCATTTAAAAGACACCTTTGTTTGAGTAAGTGACATTGTGTTGTATGTATTGAGAAACATCGTGTGTGAGCCAAACCATCCTAGAGAAACCTAGCAACTATTACTAACTATGCTAACAAAGATGCCCCCAGTGCAGAATGACTTATTCCTAAGACGTAAAGATAGACAAATCCCAAGCGAGGATAAGATAGTCAATTAGGAAAATGAAGTCAGCGTATGAGTACAGGAAAAATTATGAAGGCCTAGTATCATTAGTGCATTGATAGATGGAGTGCAGAACACAAGTGACACTTGATTGCCAGGTTTTCACCACTTGGCAAGATTCTTTTCTCATTATTTTTTCTACCAAGATGCCTGTTTTACCAGGTGCTCACCAAGGCACTTTTCTCTTTTTCAATTTTTTTTTGCTATTTTTTATTTTTTGAATGTTTTTGTAGTATCAAGGTGCCTGTTTACCAGGTTTTCACCAAGGATACCCATTTTGTAGGACCTTTTCCACTATTTTTGGATTTCTTCAGGATCAATTTTCTGAATGTTTTTGGTATTTTACAAGAAATTTTTTCTATACAGGCTCTGCTAGCCAAACATTAAGTGTAGAATCACTTCAAATGTAGAGTGTTGATAGGATTGAGAAGAACATCTCCCTCAGGTGTAGCTAACTGATAAGCACCAGTCCCAAAGGTAGCTGCGATAACATAAGGCCCCAGCCAGTTAGGTTCAAACTTTCCTTTCTGCTCTCTGTTAGGCTGGTTCTTAGGATTCTCTTTTAGGACAATGTCTCCCACCTCAAACTTGCGTAGTTTAACCTTCTTGTTGTAACCTTTGGACATTATTTTTTGGTACACTTTGAGGTGATCGAATGCTTGTTGTCTGTGCTCATCTAGTAGGTCCAGAGAATTGACCCGGTCAATGCGGTACTGCTCATCAGTAACCAGTCCTTGTAAATATATCTACAAAAATGGGATTTCAACCTCAATAGGTAGTACTACCTCAGTGCCATAGACTAGAGAAAATGGCATGGCTCTAGTTGGTGTTCTGATGCTTTTTCTGTAGGCCCATAGTGCCAGATTTAGTTGTAAATGCCAATCTCTGCCAGACTTTCTCACAGTTCTGTGTAGGATTTTGAGAATGTTTTTGTTCGATGCCTCATCCTGTCCATTACCTTGAGGATAATAAATGAAAGAGCAATGTTGAGTAATGTGAAACTGTTCACAGAGGTCATCAATATCTTGGTTTTTAAATTGGCCCCCATTGTCTATCAAAATTGAAGAGGGTATCCCATATCTATAAATAATGTAGTTTAGAATGAACATAGCCACCTGTTTTCCAGTGGCTTTGATTAGCAGCATGGATTTGACCCACTTTTTGAAATACTTAGTGGTCGTAATGATGAACTTGTGTCCATTAGAAGAGTTGGGATATATCTATCCGACCAAGTCAAAGGCCCATTGCTGGAATGGCCAATGTGTTATAAAAGGTATCAGTTCTCTAGCAGGAGCATGGATGAGGTTTCCATGTGTTTGGCATTTAAGACATGCTTTGGAAAATTGAATAGCATCTTTCTCCATTGTAGGCCAATAATAGCCTACTCTAAGCATCTTTTTAGCTAATGAAAAGCCATTTGAGTGTGATCCACATACACCTTTGTGGACATCTTTTAAAGCTAGATCAGGCTCTTCTAGTTCTAAACATTGAAGAAGTGTACCATCAAGACTACATCGATATAGGTTGTTAGTTATGAGGACGTAATGTGATGCTGTCTGAATTAGGGATCTTTTCTCATTTCTAGATAGATTGGTGGGAATGGTTTGATTAGAAAGATAGGCAATAATACTGGCATATCAGGATTGATCGGGAGTATTTAAGGCACAGATTACCTGGTATTTTGGATTGGAAAAAGCGGGATAGGATATCTCTTCCACCAAGAAGTCATAGCGAAATTGATGTTCCTTCAGTTGTAACATGGATGCCAAGGTAGCCATAGCATCTTCTGCTTTATTCTTTGATCTTGGTATCTGCTGAAAGGTGACAAAGATGAAGTATTTCTTCAAATCATCAACTAGTTGTTTGTAGGGCATCAATTTTTCATCTCTTGTTTGATATTCCCCATTGATTTTATTGATAACTAGTTGGGAGTCACCATATATGTGTAGCTCAATGATCTTCCATTCTATGGTGAGCTTGAGACCATTGATCAATGCTTCATATTCTGAGATATTGTTGGTGCATGGAAACATTAATTTGTAAGATTTGGGAATCTTATATCCTTGTGGAGTAATGAAGAGAACCTCGGCTCTAGATCCTTGTTGAGGTTGACCCATCAAAGTACATCTTCCATGAGTGTTTGGTGAGATGCATGATTGTTTCATCAGGAAATTCAATTATTAATGGTGCATCATCCTAGAGTGGTGAATCAACCAATTAATCTGCTAGTACTTGTCCTTTGATAGCCCTCCGTTAGACATACTCAATGTCAAACTCACTTAGAATGAGGACCCATTTTGCCAAGCGGCCTATTAATGTTGTTCTGCTTAAAAGATACTTCAAAGGGTCGATCTTAGCTATGAGCTTGACTATGTGTGAAAGCATGTAGTGTCTTAATTTTTGTGATGCGAAGACAACTCCTAAGCATGCTTTCTCAATAAGGCTATAATTGAGCTCATAAGCGACTAGAGTTCTACTAATGTAGTAGATAGATTGCTCCTTCTTTGTTTCATCCTCTTGTGCCAGTAGTACTCCTAGGGATGTAGCTATAGCTAAAATGTATAGGAGAAAAGGTTTTCCATGAATAGGTACCATAGGAATTGGTGGTGAAGCCAAGTATGCCTTTAATTCTCTGAAGTTGGTTTCACAGTGTTCATCCTAGTTGAATGTAACCCCTTTATGTAGTAGCTTAGTAAAAGGTTGCATCTTATCTGCAAGTTGGGACATAAATCTCCTGATAGACTGGAGTCTCCCTTGTAGTGTCCTCATTTGACTGATATTACGAGGAGGAGTCATTTCTACAATAGCTTTTACTTTTGTCAGATCTACCTCGATCCCCTTTGCCGATACTATGAATCCTAGGAGCTTCCCTGATTGAACCCCAAAGGCACATTTCTTTGGATTGAGTCAAGGTTGGAACTGCTCCATGCAATCCAATATTTTTCCTAAATCTACAATATGAGTACCCCTTTCTTTTGATTTAGCTAGTGTGTCATCAACATAGTCTTCCATGTTTTTGTGCATCATGTCATGGAATATGGTTGTCATAGCTCTTTGATATGTTGCTCTGGCATTCTTTAGCCAAAATGGCATGACGTTCCAGCAAAATGTGCCCCATGCACATGTGAATGCAATTTTCTCTTGGTCCTCAGGGGCGATCTTGATTTGATTATAACCTGAGAATCCATCCATTAAGGAATACATCTAGTAGCCAACTGTAAGGTCTATAATCATGTCAATATTTGGTAGGGGGAAATTATCCTTCGGACATGCTTTGTTGAGGTCCCTGAAGTCTGTGCAGATCCTAATAGATTTATCAGTTTTAGAAACAGGGACCACATTGGAGATCCAAGCTACATAGGCAATGACCCGAATGAATCTAGCTTTTAATAACTTTTCTAATTCTGCTTTTACCAATAATGCAACATGACGATGCATTTTTCTAAGTTTTTGTTTCACAGGTTTGATCCCAAGAGCTATAGATAAGTGATGCATAATGAGATTGGGATCTAGCCGTGGCATATCCATGTAGGACCAGGCAAAGTTGATCTTTTTCTCCTTCAAGAATTCTATGAATTGTACCTTTTCTTCATCTGATAGGGATTGTGCTAGATGAACTATCTGAGGATCTTCAACTGTGCCCAAGTTCACTGGTTGTGTTGGTTCAATTAATACTAAAGATCTTTCCTAAAAGTGTTTAGGGAGGATATCAAGAGTCTCGTCCTTTGGTGCCTCTGAGAGGTTTTCACCATTGGATACATCTTTTTTCTTTATTATTTTGGGACCTGATACTGCCACAGAGTGGTTTTCACCATCAGTCCACTTTTTATTTTTATATTTCAATTAGTGACTAAGAAATATGATATCCTCCTATGACATGTTCTCACTCCTTGCATTGGTGGAAGAAGGGTGAGGTTCACAAGCATTAAGGTAACAAGCCAGGGAGTGTTCATCGGAAAATTTGAGCATAGTTGTAGGATCTATTTTAGTCCAATAGATGAGGTATGGAAGTACCAATTTTAGGGAGTTAGATTCTGAGAAGGACAGCATCGTGTCAGTATCAAAACTGTTAACTGACAAGACACGGTCTATTAAGTTAATGTCTTCGATGTCTAGGTCAATAAGAGCGAGATCATTGTTAAAAGGGTCATTATCAGGCATATATGGATCAAACTCTAGTGACTCATCAGTAGATAACTCATCATCATCTCTTTGTAAAAGAAGGCTTCTTGCT
>MU226834.1:227582-240637 GCA_018584345.1 Thuja plicata | reverse complement strand
GAAGAACTTAGACTGAAAGTTGATGGCTCACAAATGCTTATCAAGAAATTAAGAAAAGATTTGAAAGATTGTTCTACAAGTGATTTAGGGAAAATGGTCAAAAAGATGAATGAAGAGAACATGTCTCAGAAAGATAAAATTGAAAATCTAGATGAATAGCTAACTGATAGTCAAATTGCCATTGAAGAAAAGATCAAAGAAAGAAACCAAATAGAAGATGAACTTTTGCAAGCGAACATGAAAGTCTTGGAATTAGAAAACATAAAGAAGAAGATTGATTCTGAATTAACAGAAGAAAAGGATAAGATTGATAAACTCCACACAAGTTTCGATTCACTTCAATCCTAGATCAATGCACAAAAGAAAAAAGGTGACACTACTGGTCTTGGATACAGTGTAGCACAAATTGAAATCAATTCATTAGAAGAAATAAAGAAAAAACATGAAGCATCTTTATAAGTAAAGAAAGTTGAAAATGTTGCAGAGATTAAAACAGATCCACCTAAAGGAGAAATCAAACAAGTTAACAGAACTTGTTATACATGTAATAAACATGGTCATTTGGCAAGAGATTGTAAAGAGGTAAGACCTTTCAATGGTTATTGTTATTCCTATAATAAGTTTGGTCATAGGGCTATACATTGTAGAACAAATCAAATAAATTAGTCACTGCAGAATCAGAGAAGAATGAATCAAAACAATCAGAGAAATCAGCCTCAAATAAATTTGCAGAACATTAAATGTCAGATCTGTAACTACAATGGACACATAGCAAAGAAGTGTAGCATGATGAACAAGAAAATCAGAGCTCCTATCATTTGTCACACATGTGGAAAGGTTAGACACATCTCAAAGTTCTGTAGATCCAGAACTAAAAAACAAGAGGATCCTAAGAAATCACTATTTGAAGAAGAAGGAGAAGTCGAGTTTGTTCAAGAAAAAGAAGATTCAAGATAAATTTAGGTTGAATTAAAGAAGGAAAATGATGTTGAAAAATTATTTGATGCATCCACAATGGACACATCCTCTATTTTTGGTTGAATAGACCTTCTTGGTCTTAGGGGGAGCTATTCTAGCTCGGAACCCCTGTGTAGCTAGTATACTCACCTCTGAGTATGTGCCTATGAAATTATGTTTATGATCATATTTGAATGTAGTATGCATGCACACATTATCTATAATACACTTTGAACAAAGTTTGAGATTCTCTGTGAAAACTGCGTACGGTTGCAAAAATTAAATGCAATAATTGATGCAGGAGCATCCCAGGGTAGTTGGCTATCCTGCATGTTTGGGAGATTTGATGGAGTTGTGTGGACTTATTTTCATGTGTGAGGGATTTGGTAGAGTTCTGTGGACCTACTTTGGTCTTTGGTAATTGGTTTTGATGTATTTAATGGAACTTGGCATGGTCTTGGTTGCTCGGCATGGTCCGGGAGGAGCTCAGCCTTGCCTAGGAATTTGGGGCCTATTACAATCCATATAAGTAATTTTCCACAAAGAGTTAGAGGATTCAGATTTTAGGTATTAAAGAGGACCTATATTTATGCCTACGGTTTGAAGCACAAGTCCTAATTCATCCGGAGCGAGGAGATATCACAATTTTACTAAGACAACTATTTTGGGCATTTAATTATTGTTGTTGGCCGACTTGTGGCATTTAATTTCGGTATTTTTATTTAATTTATGATCAGGGCCGACTTGTGGCTTAGATTGGTATAATTAGGGGTTGTGGGAGAAGTCTTTAGTCATTCATTCATCCATCTTGGAGAAGAGGAAGAGGTAGAGGAGCAAGTTTTGAGAAGAGCTAGTGGCTGCGGCTTGGGAAACAAGGGGATTGCTTGGTGGGCTTGCGAGCACAAGTTTAGATCTTCCTTGGGGGTTCCTACCAGTGTGTGGATCTGGGCTAGCTAGGGTTTCATTTATATCTTGGGAGATATTACAGAGTTCTATTGTAATTGCATTGTATTTGGCCGTAACCTGGAAGGCCTTACAGCCGGGCATGTTGGATGAAAATATGATGATTCTATTATGAGTATTTGCATTGTGTTGATATAAATCTCTGTGTTGTTATTTATATTCCATTGCATGGTTGTTGGTTTGGGCTAGGACATCTCCATTGGGGATTCTCCTGCCTTGCACTGCATCAAGTGGTATCAGAGCATAGTTGTTCCTGAGTGTGTGGACAGAGCACCGAATGTGAGGCAGTTTGCACCAGGACCTTGGGTGGAGTTTATCAGAGTGTGGTTATTCTTCAGTGTGTGGATAGAGCACCGAATGTGAGGCAGTTTGCACTAGGACCTATAGTAAAGGTTGGATCTAGTTGGTGATTCATTGCAGAGGGTTTGTGAAGATTTTAGAAGATGGCTCTAAGAATATTAGACCCTACGATGATTGCAAAACTCCATGATGTGGTGGAGAAGAATATTTCAAAGAATTTTGCTCGGATGGAAGCTAGATTGAATAATCAAGCTAAGGAATAGATGGTTGAGAGTGATCCATCTTTGGATAAATTTCATAAGAGAGTTTGAGAGATCTTGAAACCGTGGAGCTGGAGTCTACCGATCAGGAAGCGAGTTGTCTAGCCAGTTAGAAGACTTGTTCGAGAGAGAAGAGGGCATAGCAAGGTTGAGATGGAAGTTGGTTTTGTTGATCAGTGTGTGGAGTCTGATATAGAACCTGTAGATCAACTTGTGGTTGTTGCTAAGGAGCTTCCTAACCTTGTTGATGCTATGGTTGAGATTGGTTTTCATGATCAGTTGGTTGAGTCTGACATGGAAATTGTATAGCACTTGGTCATGGATAATCAGGTTTCTAAGGGTGATGATCCATATGTTGGTGATATGGATGTTGTTGATATGGATGTTCCTAGTGTGGATTCACTAGTTGTTGATGTGGTTGAGGATCTACATGATACTATGGATCTGTATGTTCCTGATGTGGACCTGTTGGTGGTTGGCATAGTTGAGGATTTACATGTTTCTCCTATTGTGGATTTAAGCTTACATGTTGCTGATGTGGATTTCATGTTCGATGACATATATGGTTTTGATAAGTTACAGAGGTTATTGGTGAGGTACTATGTTCAGTTTGTTCCTGGGAGTGAGCATGTTGATTGGATGGTTGAGATTCTAGTGGTTGACAGATGGATGCAGATTTGGCTGATTCGCATGTTGGTTCTATTGTCCCTATTGGAGTGGAAGCCCTTGGTGAAGATGAAGATGGTTATGGATATTTCATCTAGCATCAAAGTATGAGGCATACTTCTTTTCACACCTGGGGAGTCTGATGCAGGAGCATCCCAAGGTAGTTGGCTATCCTGCATGTTTGGGAGATTTTATGGAGTTGTGTGGACTTATTTTCATGTGTGAGGGATTTGGTAGAGTTTTGTGGACCTACTTGGGTCTTTGGTAATTGGTTTTGATGTATTTAATGGAACTTGGCATGGTCTTGGTTGCTTGGTATGGTCCGGGAGGAGCTCAGCCTTGCCTAGGAATTTTGTTCCTATTACAAGTCATATAAGTAATTTTCCACAAAGAGTTAGAGGATGCAGATTTCAAGGATTAAAGAGGACCTATATTTCTACCTACAGTTCGAAGCACGAGTCCTTATTCATCTGGAACTAGGAGATATCACAATTTTACTAAGACAACTATTTTGGGCATTTAATTATTGTTGTTGGCCGACTTGTGGCATTTAATTTCGGTATTTGTATTTAATTTATGATCAGGGCCGACCTGTGGCTTAGATTGGTATAAGTAGGGGTTATGGGAGAAGTTTTTAGTCATTCATTCATCCATCTTGGAGAAGAGGAAGAGGTAGAGGAGCAATTTTTGAGAAGAGCTAGTGGCTGCGGCTTGGGAAACAAGGGGATTGCTTGGTGGGCTTGTGAGCACAAGTTTAGATCTTCCTTGGGGGTTCCTACCAGTGTGTGGATCTGTGCTAGCTAGGGTTTCATTTGGATCTTGTGAGATCTTACAGAGTTCTATTGTAATTGCATTGTATTTGGCCGTAACCCAAAAGGCCTTACAGCCGGGCATGTTGGATGAAAATATGATGATTCTATTATGAGTATTTGCATTGTGTGGATATAAATCTCTGTGTTGTTATTTATATTCCATTGCATGGTTGTTGGTTGGGGCTAGGACATCTCCATTTCGGATTCTCCTGCCTTGACCTTCATCAGTAATCTTCATAAAAAGATGTAAGTGTTCGATCATCCTCACATTTGCATTCAAGATCAAATAATTTGGAGAGCACAGGAGCACTGAGCATAAAAGCATGGAAGCATAATAGATTTGGTGGTTAAGAAGCATGGTTGAGAATTTGGAATGGAACCCTAGTAGTCGTGCTATTTTGAACTATCGTGAAACCCTACTTAATCAAGTTCCAAGTAAGTATGGAGACTCTAGTTGTATTTGACATTGAAGAGAGGAAGATATTTGTATTTAAGAGGCATCCATTTAAATCCATACTGGATGATGTGGAAGAAGCTTTCTCCAAAACTCTGTTAGGAGTCGTTCACATAGAAGACATCCGCACATACATTTATTGTAAAAAGGAAACAATTGGAGATAATAGTATAGCCACTCTCATGGCTTCGATGATAAAACTTGACTATTCATTCAAGGATTAATACGCGCACCTCATAAACAACCCTATCTTTGAATATTTGAATGCACACAAATTCTATGAACCAGAATGGGTTAAATATTTGTTGAGAAGGATTCATGATGATCTTTTCTGGACTGGTGAAGTTCCCATCCGTATTACTGCAGACCTAATCCATGAATTAACTGGACTTCCTAAGACTGGACTAGTTCTACCTGCTGGTAAGGATGTCAAGAAGCAGGTTGAGAAAATATGCCTATCTAGAAGTGACAGGCATGGTATGATAGTTGATCCTATCAAGGAAGATGACATAAAGCTTCTAACTATGATCCTTGGTTATAAGTTCCAGCATGCAAGCAGATTAAATAGTATGTTAGTAGCCACAATTCTAGCAGCTATAAGGATGGTGAAGGATAACACCCAGTTCAATCTTTGTGAGATATTGCATGGTCAATTGATGGAAAACATCTGAGTTATCAAGCATGAAAAGAACAAGACATTTAGGTTTGGGTCTCTGATCATCTACTTGTACTTTCACATTGTTGGTAAGGTTGCTGATCTTTACCTAGATAGAAGCAAACCTACAATGTCTCAAATTTCACTAAAAAGCACATTAGAGACTAGTGCAAAGGATGCTATGGACATGGACATCAAATCTTTTAGGATCAAGATGCAGAAGAGGTTCAGGATACCTAAGAATATTGTTGAAAAGTATAAGGAAACCATATGCTTCATGGTAGAAATAGACTGCACTTGCATGGAGGCAATTGAGCCCAAAACAAAATGGATTCATCCACTTGGGTATGAAGTGGAGGAACATGTACTGGAAGGATATGCAAAGGTCCTTTTGTCAGTGCCCAAAGATCCCAATGAGCCTAGATGGGGCACTTACAGAGAGAAGACTAATGTAGTTGATTCTATACTATACAGTGCTGATAACAAAAGAAAGGCATCTAAGATTACATCTAGCATTCTAAGAGTTCATGGAGTCACTCAAGAATATCTTGACAAAGCTAGAGAATCCAAGATAGCCAAATAAATTGAGAAGACTAATTACATCCAAAAGAAGAAGAAATTAGAGAGCACCTATGTGCCCTCTACCACCATTGACCTCAACTCATCTCCACCTTCTATACCAATCAAGAAGTCTAGAGGAAGGAAGAAAGAGCCCACAAATCACCCATCCTCAAGGAACACATAGAGCACAACAAGGAACACTCAAGCTCCTCCTGAGGTAGGATTCAGACCTAGTCTAAATGTCTTGAAGAACAAGATTGTTAATGAAGGTGGACTAGACACACTTTCTAAGGTCTATGACAAGTATCAAGAGATTGATAAAACTGAGATACATTCTATGATCATCTCTCATATGATTAAGTTTAAGAAGTCAGTTCTTGAACTTAAGACAGTGATACCTGACAAGTTATGGAACATACTGGAAATAATGAAGATACATGTAATTGAGGAGGACATGAGGATAAGAGAAGAAACATTGGATAATCTTCTCCCTATATGTTGACATGATGAGAAGGCAATTCTATTAGATTTGGTGAAGCCTCATCTCAAACCAAGACAAGGACTCTATAGATTATGAACAAAGAGTATGAGAAGATAGGAAAAGAAACTGAAAAGGCATTTGCACAAGTTCTTATGGATAGACACATGTATCCATCAATGACACCTACAACTAAGGTAACTCTAGCTCCTCCCAAATAGGTTACAGAACTAGTGATTCAAGATGCACCTATGACAGGTCCACAAGTCTCAGCGCCCTCAGTGACAATAACTTCTGATACAACAAAAGACTCAGAAGATACTATAGTGGTTGATGATATTAAGATATCCATGACAGCATCTGACAAAGACATGGACAAAGTTGATAAATCATTTGTAAGCACTGAAGAGATGTGCATTGATGATACATCTGTACAACAAGATGAAGTTCCCTCCAATGATCCAATAGAATTGAATGAAGAAAAAGATACTCAAGATAATGAGACACCAATCAAGGAGATACCAATAAAGAGTGAATGCATGGATACCAGTCAAAATACTATATTCACTCCATCCACTTTACCGTCTACTTCATTGTTGTCAAAGTTAACTCCTGATTCAGCAAGTCTAGATGCGTCGGGAGAAGAGGACTTAATAAAGATCAGCGTGCTAGCTATGGAAAAGGCCAAATAAAAATAGGTTATGAGGAACCCTCTTTTCTTGGAATTAGTTAACATTATGAATGATTTAGTGCCTGCAGACAAGAAAGTAGCCAAAATTCAATCAGTTGAAGATGTTGACAGCATTCTAACAAGCTTCAAAGCACACTTTACAGACCTAGTAGACTCTGCTACTAGAATTGCAAAAGATGAATATAAAAAGGAGAGATTGCATGAATTGGTAAAGAAATTTACTTTAGACTTAAAATCTTTAAATATTGGGTAATCTATATTGAAAGAGTTGGTAGCCAAAGGTAAGAAAGTTATAGAAAACTGCATGGACAGAGTGAAGTTCACCTCTGAACATATCAAAAAGCTAGAAGAGGCAGAGATCATGGTGGACACTATCATAAAATTAGCTGAGACATCTACCTAGGACATAAACATCTATAACAATGTCTGTCAAGGTTAGTTGGACAATATTGAAAAGGCTAAATTAGAGATCAGCAAGATAAGAGTCAGACAAACTCAATTGAGAAATGCACTTGCGCCCTCTCTAGTAGTTCTGAATGAGAACATCAAATAGATTGATAACACCATTGTGACATATGATCAAGGTCCTTACATGGATTTGATAAAGATGGAGAAGCTGACATATACCTTATGCGTGCATCTTCAGACAGTTGATGCAATGAAGGTATTCTGGTAGAAAGAGATCCAATCTGTTCAGATTGTGTATCCAGATGTCTACATGGAGTAAGTATCTAGAGACTTATAGTTTTGTACACCTTTTCCATTAATGTCAAAGGGGGAGTAATGTATATAGAGAATGTGTATATATGGGGAGCAATATATATATATGTTAAGAGATGCAATGATATACAGTTATTTTTTGTGTTAAGTCATTTTGAGTAACTTGGCCACATTCCTTTATTGCCATTAATGACAAAGGGGGAGATTTTTAGCAAGTTGACTTCCTGAGGATGCATGAATTATTTTTTGTTGTCATCATGGCAACAAATTCATACTAAGTTTCTATCTAAGATAACTTAGAAGATAAAAATGACTATGGAAAACATGACAAACAGAGTTATACATCGATCAACACATCAGCGCACGTGCGAGAGATCGAATCAGAGTATGTGTGTTTAGATATATGTTCTATGTGATGTCTACATACTAAGTCTAGACATGCATGGTATGGCATGATAGTATAGAAAAGTTATAGATAGATCAGTACACCAGCAGTCCAGAAGAAAGAGCATGAAAGCCGACTAGTGTTTTAATCAACGCAAATTATTTTGTTGTGTAACGGCCAAGCACCTTTGATTATATGTTTTTAATAATGTCTTTAGTATTTTTGTAAACACGCTTAAGCTGAATTTCTCAGAAGCATTGTGTATTATGTTTTTAGGGCCGACTATAGTCTTGTTTTGGGTCGCGTCTATTCGGGTATGAACATATAAGTATGTAATGTAAATTTATGTTACAAGTGTCAAATAATATACATGAGAAAGATATAGAAGAGAAGTATGATGAAGTCAGTATGAGATAAATTTATTTAAGAGAGTAAGAGCACCCGCGCATAAACGAAACTGATTATACAACAGTGTCATCACAATAGTTCACTTTTGATATAGTGTATATCAACTATCAGAAGGTTGTAGCCTTCATCTTATTGGGTAGTGAGCCTAGGAAGTGAGCCATATACCTTTAACAAGATTTTTTAAAGACTCCTAACAGGTTCATTGTACTTGCATTGTAAAGACTGCTTCTAACAGGGCAAAGGAACTTTAACAGGTTCATTATACTAGTACAATATTTGTGGGTACTAATTCCCACCAGGGTTTTCCTCTGATCAAGGTTTCCCTATAAACATATCATGTGTTATGTTTTCTTGTATTGAGCTTCATTGGATGTATATTTTTTTTATGTTTAAGTTGTTGAAATATAATAAATAGACAAACATTGATTCACCCCCCCCCCCTCTCAGTGTTTCTAACATATGAAACATATCAAACTAAGAATGGAGATAAATCCANTCCCCCCCCCCCCCTCTCAGTGTTTCTAACATATGAAACATATCAAACTAAGAATGGAGATAAATCCATAAAAAATGTATTGAAGAAGAGTGAATCTCCCTACCTTGATTTTATGACTAGGTTGCGTGCTATAATTTATCCACATATCTAACATTTTCATGGTGCACTATAGACAGCTAAACAATTTTGTGATTCCAAAAATTATTTTCCACCTGGTTGTATTCTTTCAATCATATATTTCTATGAGAACTATATATTCTCCCCTCAATCAAAGCTCCAAGCTCAATATTATCATTCTGAGAAAGTTGCAATATTTGTGCAAGTGACCTATAAACATGCACAATTTGATTTGGATGTGGTAGAAAGTACCAATCCAAATGAATTCATTATCATCAAGGAGGTTCATTTCTATATCAGCGATGATAATGTTCATGATAGGAGCTATGTGGCTCATTGTTTTGCAATTTATTTTGAAGATATTGCGAATCGCGGGATAAAAACTTCACAAAATTGGATTTGGTCTGATGGTTGTGCAAGTAAGTGTATGCAGTTCAATTCATTTTTTTTCTCATTTATTACTTGTTAAATTATTAAATGATCATAATCTTGTGCATACAACAACTTAATCTTGCAAGACAATTTAAATCCACAAAAGCCTTTAATTGGCTATCTATGCAACATGCTAGACGCAATGTTAAGTTTCTCTGGAACTTCTTTGAAAGTGGACATGGAAAAGGAGATCACGATAGAGAAAGAGCATGTGTGAAGTGTGCACTTCACCAACATGAACTTGTAGGTACAAATGGTGTGAACAGTAGTTAAATATATATATCTAGATATTTCAAATAGTATAATTTCAACTTAGATCCATTTTCTTTAAACTAATAATTTAGAAATTTACAGGTAACATGATAGACAATTCAAAGAAAATTGTTAAAAGGTGTAAAAATCATTTTGCTATTCGGGACAGCAAATACAACAAACGTAATTTTTGGGAAGTGAAAGGTAATTTATATTTTGTAGGAAAATTCTAAATTAAAATTTATTTTCATCTTCATCTATGTTATCATAATTGTTAATCTAAAAATGTGAAACTTTCATTTCATATTTGTAACAGATATAGACTGACCTAATCCTCACAATTTTCAAAGGATTGTTGGTATTAGAAGTTTACATCAATTGATGAGTACCAGAAAACACAAGCCTCTATTGATTCAAGTAAGAGAAAATCATGTTTCTGTGCTGTGTGCATTGAGGACAATCCAATGATTCAATGTGAGAATATTGCAAATGGATATGTTTCACAATGGGATATGAAAGATTTAATCAGAATGCCTCCTTATGAAGATGATGACATTGACATAAAAATTCATGATCCTATATATTCAGTTGATTATGAGCGTGTTTATGATTTATCTATTACAGGTGCATGCACATACATGTTCTTTTATTTAAATTTAATTTATTGTACTTTTGAGTTGAATTTCATAGAATCTGCATTTGTATAGGTGATATTTTTTTATGGTTGCAGATCCTAACAATGCGAAAAGTGTAGATTATTATCTACTAAGATGCACGAAAGCAAAATACAAGTTTCCAGAAGAAATTGTAGATGGTGATGGACAGTCATATCCGACTGGTTCAGTATAATTGAAGGAACATATTATCAGCAAATCAAGATAGACAAAAATAGTGTTTAATTTATTGAATATATATCTGGCTAAAAATTTTTACATTACAGTCACTTGGTTATAGCAACAAAGTTGAAATTTAAGACATTGCAAAAAAGAGGACGTGACAATCAAAAATGGAAGTTTCCTATTGAAGAACATGAAATTTTTTTGGAGATAATAAAAGAGAGAGAGGATCCAAACTATATGTATCAAGAGTTTTAGGATAAAATTATTTTTGTAGCTCTCATACTTTCATATTTGAACTCTACACCTTGAACTCTTATTTAATGTATTGGATATTGGATATATGTTTATTGAACTCTATAGTTATGCATGCTTGTTAAATTGTGTATTCGCTTATAATGTATGACCTCCCCTTAAGACATCCCCTTAAGATATATCCTTTTTTTTTTAATTACATATTTATGACAAATTGATTAGATTAGTTAATTGTATTTTAATGGTTCAATGAGTTTATTATATAGCTTTTATGTATGTTGTTATAGAATTATGTTTTGATGTGTATGCTTTGATGTATGACCACCCCTTAAGACATCCCCTTAAGATAGATACTTTTTTTAAATTACTTATGTATGCCCAATTGTTTAGATTAGTTAATTGTATTTAATGGTTCAATGAGTTTATTATATAGCTTTTATGTATGTTGTTATAGATTTATGTTTTGATGTGTATGCTTTGATGTATGACCTCCCCTTAAGATAGATCTTTTTTTTTAAATTACTTATGTATGGAAAATTGATTAGATTAGTTAATTATATTTTAATGGCTCAATGAGTTTATTATATAGATTTTATGTATTTTGTTATAGATTTATGTTTTGATGTGTATGCTTTGATGTATGACCTCCCCTTAAGACATCCCCTTAAGGTAGATCCTTTTTTTAAATTACTTATGTATGCCAAATTTATTAGATTAGTTAATTGTATTTTAATGGTTCAATGAGTTTATTATATAGCTTTTATGTATGTTGTTATAGATTTATGTTTTGATGTGTATGCTTTGATGTATGACCTCCCCTTAAGATAGATCCTTTTTTTTTTAAATTACTTATGTATGCCAAATTAATTAGATTAGTTAATTGTATTTTAATGGTCCAATAAGTTTATTATATAGCTTCTATGTATGTTGTTATAGATTTATGTTTTGGTGTGTATGCTTTGATGTATGACCTCCCCTTAAGACATCCCCTTAAGATAGATCATTTTTTTAAAATTACTTATGTATGCCAAATTGATTAGATTAGTTAGTTAAATTTTAATGGTTTAATGAGTTTATTATATAGATTTTATGTATGTTTCTATTGATTTATGTTTTGATGTGTATGCTTTGATGTATGACCTCCCCTTAAGACATCCCTTTAAGATAGATCTTTTTTTTAAATTACTTATGTATGCCAAATTGATTAGATTAGTTAATTATATTTTAATGGTTCAATGAGTTTATTATATAGATTTTATATTTGTTGTTATAGATTTATGTTTTGATGTGTATGCTTTGATGTATGACCTCCCCTTAAGACATCCCCTTAAGATAGATCTTTTTTTAAATTACTTATGTATGCCAAATTGATTATATTAGTTAATTATATTTTAATGGTTCAATGGGTTTATTATAAAGCTTTTATGTATGTTGTTAAAGATTTATGTTTTGATGTGTATGCTTTGACGTATGACCTCCCCTTAAGACATCCCCTTAAGACCCCCCTTAAGACATTGTACATTATTTAGATCTGTTAATTGTATTTTAATGGTCCATTACATTAGTTAAGATTGTATATATATATAATGTCTAAAATATGAAATAACTAAAATGAACATGTATATATGTAATGTCTAAAATATGAAATAACTCATTCACATGCATAACATACATACATATATGAAATGACTAAAATGAACACATATATATGTAATGTCTAAATTATGAAATAACTCATTCACATGTATGACACACATTTATGAAATGACTAAATTGAGCATGTATATATGTAATGTCTAAAATATGAAATAACTCATTCAAATGTATAACATACATACATATATGAAATGACTAAAATGATGTACATGTATATGTATGAAATAACATGTAGATGAAATGTCTAGAATAGATGTGTCTGAAATAACATGTACATATGAAATGTCTAGAATATATCTATGAAACATGAAATATGTAAAACAATATATGTGCTCAACTAGGACCATATCCTGATCCGTGAACTGATGATGGTCAACCTCTTCCTGATCTCTATATGTAATAAAAGAAATATATGTGTCATGCATACACACATGTATAATAAATTAAATACTTATGATCGTAGAAAAATTAAGTTTAAAAAAATGTATAAATTTACTTGTTTGTCATGATGCACAGGATCGCCAGGAGTATGTAAATCTTTGTATGGCTCCATACTATCCAGAATACTCTAGAGAACATATATATATACATATATATACATACATATATATACATACATATATATATATACATACATACATATATATATATATATATATATATATATATATATATATATATATATATATATTAAAATCAAA
>MU226834.1:199965-211472 GCA_018584345.1 Thuja plicata | reverse complement strand
GTTAGATAAATAAGCTTTCCAATCATAGATTTGTACAATGTTTTATCAACTACTGTGGAGTCATCATCTTTTGAAAGTTTACTTCCTGTGATCATAGGAGTGCATACTGGCTTGCAATCCTCCATCTCGAAAGTTTTCAATATTTCCTTCACATATTTTGACTGATTAATGAATATTCCTTTATCTGTATGTTTTACATTCAGTCCTAAAAAGCATTTTATAGGACCAATCATGATCATTTCAAATTCATTCTACATTTGTTTTGCAAATGCTATACTAAGCTTGTCATTACCTCCAAAGATAATGTCATCAACAAATATGGCAACTAATAGTAATCCATCTGGTGTTTCTCTTGTTAACAAGTTGTAATCTACTGCTTCTTTCTTGAATCCAATCTTGGTGAGATAACCATCTAGTCTCTCATACCACGCTCTTGGGGCCTATTTAAGTCCATAAAGTGCTTTCTTCAGTATGCATACCATGTCTGGTCTATCTGAAAGGTTAAATCCTTTGGGCTGTTCTATGTAGACTTGCTCTTTTAAGTCACCATTCAAAAAGGCTGATTTGACATCCATTTGATAAACTTTAAAGTCTTTTAATGTTGCATATTCCAAAAACAATTTTATGGCTTCCAGTCTTCTCACAGGGGCAAATGTATCAATGTAGTCTATTCCTTCTCTCTGCGCATATCCTTTACATACTAATCTTTCTTTTTTTCTTATTACTGTACTTTCTTCATTCATTTTTTTTCTGAAAATCAACTTTGTTCCAATCACATTTTTATCACTTGGTCTAGGAACCAATTCCCATGTGTCAATATTGATTATCTGATCTAGTTCTTCTTTCATTTCATTTCTCCAATTAGAATCATTACAGGCATCTTCAACACTTAAAGGTTCAATCTATGAAAGTAAACATACCTCTTCATCCACTGTTAGACTCTTTGCTTTTGATCTGGTCAAAACACTGCTGCTCTGATCTCCAATGATATCATTTTTAGAGTGTTATATGGATGTAAACTTAGGAACCTTAGGTGTGACTTCTTCCTCTATAATCTATTGTTCTTCATTGCTTGAATCAGGGTCATTGCATGAGACGTTAATGCAATCAAACATTTCTTCAATCATAGTATCTTTGCTGTTAGGTCTGGGTTCATCTCCAATCAAAGGTGCATATTCATAGTACCTCTCTTGAATCATAAACTTCTCATAAATATTAACATGCGTGCCTTCAATTATCTTCTTTAATCTCAAATTGAAACATCTGTAAGCTTTTCTTTTTGTAGAGTAACCAAGAAAAATACCTTCATCACTTCTAGCGTCAAACTTGCCAACACTGTCATCTCTCTTGATGTAGCACTTGCTGCCAAATATTTTGAAGTATTTTACTGTGGGTACATTACAAAGCCAAAGTTCATAGGGTGTCTTGTCCATGCCTGGTCTCAATTGGGTTCTATTGATAGTATACACTGATGTGTTCACTGCATCTCTCTAATAGGTGTGCACCACTTTTCCTTCAATCATCATGGTGCGTGCTATATCAAGTATAATCATATTCCTCCTTTCTACAATTTCATTTTTCTAAGGTGTTCTAGGGGCACTGAAGTGCCTTTTTATTCTATGTTCTTCACTGTAGTTATAAAACTGGTCAGAGGTGAATTCTCCTCCTCTATCTGATCTTAAGCATTTCAGTTTTAGTCCAGATTCATTCTCAACTTTAGCTTTGAATATTTTGAATTTCTCAAAGGCTTCTGACTTCTCCTTTAAGAACGCAACCCACATCATCCTAGAAAAATCATCAACAAAAAAAATTAAGTACCTTTACCCATAGTATGATCTTGTTTGAGTAGGACCGCATAAATCTATATGCACCAAGTCCAACTTGTTTTCAGCTGAGGTCTGCTTGCTTTTGAAGGAACTCCTTACATGTTTACCCATAACACATTCCCTGCAAATTGTGTCAACTAGTCTTGCAATGTTTGGTAGGTCTCTAACTTCTTTGACATTACTGATCTTTACTATATTGTCAAAATTGATATGACATAGTCTCTTGTACCACAACCAACTGTCATCCACTTTTGCAACAAAACAACTTGCATGTGAATTGAGCTAAAAAACATTACCTTTTGTTTTAGAGCCTAATGCAATCATGTCTCCATCCTTGTTGCTAATAATGCACTTGTTGTCTTTGAACTCCAGATGATAACCTTTATCAAGTAGTTATCCAACACTTAGTAGATTATGGTGCAAACCATCAACATATAGAACATCCTCTATCTAGTTCTTTCCATCCAAGGTGATGGATCCTCTGCCTATGATAGGTTTAGGATTGTTATCTCCAAATCTAACCATACCACCTTTGTATTTGTCTAGATGAAAAAATCCATCTTTGTCACCTGTCATGTGGTGCGAGCATCCACTATCAATGATCCAATCAGTTCTAACATCTGCTTTGGAAATCAAGGCTAACTCTGGTTCTTCTTCTTTATCTGCAATGTCCATTTCTTCAACAACCTTTCCATGTCTCTAAGGGAAATGAATCCAATTTCATCTTCTCCTGAATCTTTATCAGTTACACCTTCTTCAGCATGGTAACATTCCTTCCTATATTTGGGTTTGTAATTAGATCTAAACTTCTTAACTCTTATGGTACATTTAGATGCAAAGTGACCAATCTTATTGCATGAAAAACACTTGAATGGGAGTTGTCCTTCATACTTTCCTTTTCCTTTCTTTTCTCTCTTAGCAATCATGACAATTATCTCTTCTAGCTTTTCATCAGTTTCTTCATTCTCATTATGACTAGAGATGTGTGAGGATTTCTTACCATGGATTGAAGCTTTGAAGGTTGTTTCATTCTTTGGTTCAGTCTTCAATCTTGATATCTCAAATGCAGAGATTTTTCTGATCAAAGTCTCTCTCTTGAAGTCTTTAGAAAACTGCATGGTCTCATCTAGAATGTTGATTTTTCTTTCATAGTCTATTGTCAATGTGGTCATTAAATTTTCCATTATGTCTTCTTCTAAAATTTCTCCTCCATTGTTTCTTATTCCAGATACTGCTTCATTTATCCTCTAATTATAAGCTCTAATTTTTTCTTCAGGTAACATTTCAAGACTATTATATTTCTTTTTCCATGTTTTTCTACGCGCATTCTTTTCTTGGATGTCTCCTTCAAACATATCTTCCAAATACTTCGATATGGTATAAGCTCGGTCAACTTTTTTGATCTCAAAAAATTCACTGTCTAATAGGGCGCTGATTAGGGCTTCTTTGGAAATTGCATTATTGGTAAATGTTTCCTTTTGTCTATTAGTAGCATCATCCTTTGCAAGGTCTTTCAGAGATGGAATATCAACTTCTTGTGTATCAATCTCAAAGATCTCAAAGCCAACACATTGTAGATGTGTTATCATTTTGTTCTTCCAATCTAGATAGTTCTCTCCATCAAACTTAGGGCTCTCTTTTCTGAAGTATGCCATTTGATCTACCTTAAGTTGTTAGGCTTTCTCTCCAAGGCACTTGGCTTTGATACCAATTGTTAGAATACTTCAGAGATAACTGAGAGGGGGGGGTGAATCAGTTATCAACAAATTTAAATCCTTAGCTTATAATTATTAATCTAGATTGATATAACTTAAATGCACATTCAGATAACACATTACACAACTCATCAATTTGGTTATGGGGAAACCAAATGGTAAAAACCCTGGTGGGAATTAGTACCCACAAAGAACTATACTATTTATAGTAATCCCTGTTAAAAGATCTTTCAACCCTGTTAGGAGTTGATCATTACAATGCAGTAGTATAGTGACCTAGTTAAGGGTCTAACCCTATTAGGAGTCTTTTACAATAACCATGTTAGGGGTGGTGGACTCACTGTCCAAGTGGTGAAGGCTACAACCTTCTGGTTACTTGATACACACTGTATCAACAAGGTGAACTGTTGTTCGTGACACTACTTGTATGATTAGTTCCTTTTATGCACTGATGCTTTAACCTCTTGTAAAGAACTACACCAATATTCTCTATGTTCTGAAAGCTTCTACTTCAATATCTATATTATCAACATATGATAAATATAGCTCTGATGCTTTAACACTCTGCTCTGCTTTTCTTATCTCTAGCTTTTGCAACTCTTCTTATCAAAAATGACCTTCTCTAAGTACATACACCAAGTATGAGATTATGGGACCTGTTAGATGACTCTTCATAACATTCTTGTTGGCTCTACTAAGCACGCAAGCATAATTACAACCGTGCAAGTACTAACTGAATAGACGCGTCGCTTCACTAAGTCGGCTTCACCAATTTAACCATAACTTTGTAATCTTCTTGAAATACATTTGGTGCCTTTGGAATAATATCAAAAACTCATAACTCATCATGATTATACACACACATATCTTGAAGATAGATGCAACTCAATAAACACGTTACATACGTTGGCCTTAAATCGTTATTCCTCTAGAACTGTAACCGTCAATAACATAATTACATATCTTTTCTAAAACATCATATTTGGGTCTACGTGTATGAACATAGAATAATAAACATGTCAACAACATGCATCTATCCATGCAAGTCTTCATGTCATCATATGGATAAGTACATATAGAAGTACTGTTGTGTATTATATGTTGTCATCAATGACAAAAATACAATCAATCAACTATTCATAATCAAATCTCCAACAAGTAAGTCATGCTTCCTTAGGAAGTCAACTTGCCAACACCTCCCTCAAAGGAACCCCACCAATAATCTATAACACCTGATATGCACAAAGTAGATCACTGGATAAACATGCGCCCATACAATGCAACTGGTCCAAATCTGATATAGCTGCAACCTCTAAAGGAGATGGTATGTCTACTATATGATATGGATCATCACTAGATGATGCATCCTATGCAAGTGGAGGAACACCAAAGTGGGAATGCAATATGTATCTCCCTAAATGATTAGATGAAATCTCCTAAACCTGTGTCGCGATACTCATGATACTAGAAATACATCTCTCCTGATCCTATCATTAGGTACACTCTGTCCTGCAGTTATCATTTCCAAACCTTTTGGCATGACCAAAAGTTTTGGAACCACCTTTTCTCGCTTATTAGCTGGCACTAGAGAATTAGGCCCTCTGAATCTATCTTATAATCTCCCTCTCCCCTGCCTAACATGATAGGGAAAATCTATGTAATCAACTAATGAACCATAACTGATTGAATGTTTGAAGATGTTAAGTTGATGATCACCGAGCTGTAGAAAGTTAATGCAAGGCATTAATTCAGTAAATGTATTATATTTTCATTTATGTCAACTTGATATAATCTGATTGGTTATATACTTAAGTGTCAAAGACTTCAAAGAACCAGAGAGATAAAGGTTATAATTTTAGTAATGCATAAAAGATCAGTATACAGCAAGTGAAAACAAACACCGATGGATAGACAACCCTGAGGGAAAGAGAACCCTAAGAGAAAATTCACAGTGATACCCAAGAAAGAATTATTGATGAGTAGAACCACAGTGTTTCCTAACAAATAGAGATTCCCAAGTACAACTAAAGTCAAGACCGAAGCTAACAAGGAGTTAAAACACTGAAAAGAACTAAAGTTCAGAAATGACAAAAGACTTAGCTGACAAGAGATAAATATGGAGTTAACTAGTTGCTAACATTGTTTTCAACAACAAGTTAAAATCTAGAGATAAGCTAGAGTTTAAAAGCTATTTTATTCTAGTTGTTAAGGAGGAATCTACGGGATAAAACTAAAGTAATATTTAAAGCAAGAAAGGCAAGAATCGTGGATCACGCCAAGAACAAGAAATTCAAGGACTTAGAAATAGTGAAATCATGTCTATAAGAGAGACAAGATAACTCATTATGAATTGGTGGGTGAATAGAGAATAAGATGCTGAAGAGATACTGGTGAAGAAGACTTCATACAGTCCTAATGAAACAAGCTAAAGATTTCTTCAGACACCGAGCAATAGAGGAACACATCATCACCGAGAAGAAAGAAAAGAGAAAATGTATTGAAAGAAAAGACTGATAAAAAAGGTATTATGAGCTTACAATAGGTTTGAACATCTTCAAGTTTAAGTTGTATATATGAATAGATCATATACTGTTTCAGTTTAACCATTGGATTAGAAAGTCTCTTAACTAAAAAGGGCTTAAAAATCCTTTATATATTGAGATACATCCCAAGAAATATAAAAAGGTTAATTCATGAAGATAACATAGTGAAATGCTAGATATCAAGTAATTAACTATTAGTGATAAATATTCTAACAAGGTCACACTTAGCAGTGTGTTTTTAACTTTTAACAGGGTTGTCTCTTCACCGAGCTCACTTCAGAAGAGTGAAAATTTTGGGTTACCGCTCCCAAGTGGTTTTCCCTTAACAGGGTTTCTACGTTAAAAATTAATGTGTCAAATGTGTTTATGAGTCATTGCTTTGATATTTTTCCTTACACATTACTAAAACATGGTTGATCGGTAAACACTAAGTTATTTATTGTATTTCGGTAAATGATAGACTGCTATTCGGTAAATATTAGGAATAAGGTTTAAGAGTGAACTTTGAGCAGTAGTTATTTGATAAGATAATTTAAAGGCATACATCTTGTAGGTCTGAAGATAAATAGAGGCTTATAATTGTGGTACTAAGTTTTTGGGTTGATTTATTGGAATATTTTTGAGGCCACTGATTCACCCCCCCCCCCCCTTCTCAGTTATTCTAACAATTGGTATCATAGATTGTTTTCTTAAAAGAAAGGTTTCAAGACCTTATAAAAATATCACAAGACGAGAAAATAGGATGTGCCTAAGTTGAACAAGGACAACTTTGCATCATGGTAAAGAAGGATAAGACTCTACCTATGAGGTATTGGAAATGATGTTACTCAATACTTGGATATTGAATATGTGTTGCCTACATGACCTCACACACTTGATCAATTGAGAGAAAAGCATGAGCACAATTCTATGATCGTATAACTTGCTTCCTCACTCTCTGATGCTGAATTTGAAGATGTCCAAACATGCACCTTTGTAAAGGAAATGTGGGACAAATTAAAGCTAGTGCATAAAGGAGATGCAAATGTACTAAGAGCTAAGGTAGAAAGCCTAAGAGGTAAATTTGATGACCTAAGAATGAGAGAAGGAGAAAATATCACTCAGTATAATAAAAGAGGTAGTCATTGCTATCCAAGGAGTTGGACGTGTACTTGAAGAAGAAATAGTGGTAAGTAAAATCCTAAGAACCTTACTGCGGTTTATGATATTAGAGTATTTTTTGTACAAGAAATGAGAGGAGTAGCATATAACAATGTCACTCTAGATAGTTTGGTTGGAAGACTTATTTCATTTTAGATGAATAAATTTGATAACAATGTCTTACCATCTATTGAGTCTGCATTCAAATCTTCTTTAAAAATAAGTAAGTCAAGTCATAAACACACTATGAGGAATGATAGTGAAAGTGATAGTGATGACCAAGAACATAATAAAATTGAAGCACTAATGGCTAGAAGATTACAGAGAGGCAAAGGTAGATAGAAAGGTAAATTACCACTTGTATTTTTTGATTGTAAGGAGATTGGACACTTTTCTACTAGATGTCCTAACAAAAGAAAAGAAGACATAAATAGTGACAGATCATATGAAAAGAAGTTTGACAGAAGTGATAATAGAAATTACTGAAGTAATTGACAATCTGACAAAAGAGATACCCAAGACTAGAAAGACAAAGGGAAGAAAGCTTGTTACCTGGCTGAGAATAGAGCTAGAAATACTGACACTGAATCTGATAAAGTTATTGAAATGGTATTTGTGGCCATAAAGGATGATTCAGACGAAGAGGAAAGGTATGTAGAGACTTCACTCATATCTAAGGTTAGTAAGAATGATGTCTAGATTATAGATAGTGGCTGCACTGATCACATGACTAGTGATAAATAAAAGTTTGAAACTATTGAGTATTATAATGGTGGATCAGTAAGAATGGGTAATGATTCACCTTGTCAAGTTGAAGGTAAAGGAACCATAATGTTAAATAATCTGATCAAATGTGAAAGTGCATACTGGGTAAAAGGACTTAATTATAATCTATTGAGTGTTTCATAGAGGAATAACAAAGGTCACCAAGTTGCATTTGAGAAAAAAAAGGCAAAGATCTTTAATGAATCAGGAAGGTTGATCAGAACTGGTGAACAGAAAAAAGATAACCTATTCTATCTTGATGATATAAACACCACTTGTTTAATGGCTATAAAAAAAGACATGTAGTTATGACATAAAAGGTTATGTCATGTGAATTTTGACAACATGATTAATATAATAAATAAAAGGAAATTAAGAGGCTTACCGAGCATGTCAAAGCCCGAGCATATCATGTGTAAAATTGTCAAAAAGGTAAAATGACAAAGTCTAGTTTCAAGAGAAAAACTCATACATCTAATGCTATTCTAGAATGAGTTCATACTGATTTATGTGGACCCATGAGAACAAAGAGTTACTATGGTGATAGATATTTCATTCTCTTTTTTTTATGATTACTCTAGAATGATGACAGTTATGTTCTTAAAAGAAAAATCAAAAGCATTCAAGATGTTTAAATGGTATAAATCAAGTGTAGAGAAACAATGTGGTAAGGAATTAAAATTATTATGTTCAGTTAGAAGATGAGAATTTATTTATGATGAATTCACTAACTTTTTCAATGAGCATGGAATTAAAAGACAGATTTCTACACCAAGAACACCACAACAAAATGGGATTGCTAAAAGAAGAAATAGATCCATTGTTGATTGTGCAAGAACACTGATGATTGAGAAAGGAATCACTCAAACATTCTTGAGGGAAGTTGTCAGTACTGCTTTCTACACATTGAACAAAGCTCAATTGAATAAAGACACCAAGAAGACACCTTATGAGATATGGTATGGATACACACCCAATGTAAGTTACTTCATAATTTTTGGAAGTCAATGTTATATTTTGAAAGATGATAGAAATGGAAACCTTGACTCCAAAAGTGAAGAAGGAATTTTTCTAGGGTATTCCACCAAGAGCAAGGCTTATAAATGTCTTAACAAGTCCTCTAACAAAATAATTGAGAGTGCAAATGTCAGAATAGATGAATATGCAGAGAGAAATGATGAGGAAAGAAGAAAAGAACTAGAAGACTACAAAAGGTTTATCTACAATAAAGAACCAGAAAATCTACCCAAGCAACAGTGTATTTCTCCTAAGCAACAAAACAATGCACCCGAGCATCAGGCTGCAAATACTGAAAATTGAGAAATTGCTCAAAATGATGTTCCGAGTGATGGTGATTAGAATGAAGGTAAAGATGATGATCAGAATGATGAAAAAAGAGCTGGACCGATACTTTCCAAGTATGTCAGAAGACACCATCCATAGAACTAGATCATAGGAGATAAGAAGGCTATAATGAGAACAAGAAGTAAGTCAACAAAGACTAGATGTTTAATTTGTGAATTTTTGCCTAAATATTTTAATACTGTGCTTGAAAATGAAGAATGGGTCAGTGCTATAAATCAAGAGATAGAATAGATTGAGAATAATAAGACATGTACATTAGTACCTAGACCAAATGAAAAGAATGTCATCGGTACCAAATGAATATTCAGAAACAAGCAGAATGAGAATGGATAAGTCACAAGAAACAAAGAAAGATTAGTATGCAAGGGGTATGCACAAGAAGAAGTTATTGACTATGGAGAAACCTTTGCACCTGCTACTAGACTAGAATGAGTCAGAATTCTACTTGCTTATGCTATAATCAAAGGATTCAAGGTATACCAAATGGATGTCAAATCTGCATTCCTAAATGGAATACTAGAAGAAGAGGTATACCTTGAACAACCAGAAGGGTTGGTTGATCCTACCAAGAGAAACATGGTTTTTAGACTACAAAAAACCTTGTATGGATTGAAACAAGCATCGAGAGCCTGGTAAGAAAGACTTCACTCCTATCTCATAAGTATTGGATTTGTAAGAACAAGTAAAAATATAAATCTATATTTAAAAAAAGATACTGATGATAAAATTTTGATTGCTGAAATATTTCTTGATGATATCATATTTGGGGGTAATGATATGTTATGTAAATCATTTTCTAATGAAATGAGAAAAGATTTTGAGATGTCAATGTTTGGGGAGAACAAATTATTTCTTGGTCTACACATTCTTCAACAGGATGTAGGCATATATATCACACAATCCAAATACATCAAGGAAGTGCTGAAGATATTCAAGATGGAAGATTCCAAGCTAGTTGGAACACCTATGGAAATCGGATGCAAGCTGACATAGGAAGACAAGCCGAACAAGGTATATCAAACCTTGTATAACCAATGATTTGCAAACTAATGTATGTTTTTCATACTAGACCAGATATAGCACATGCAGTTGGAATAGTTCCAAGATTCTCTTCTAATCACAAAGAATCACACATGACTGTTGTCAAAATAATTCTGAGATATCTAAAGAATACCAAGGACTATCACTTATGGTATAAAAGAGAAGGAAAAATTGAGCTTCAAGTCTATACATATGTTGATTGGGCTGGAAACATAGATGATAGAAAGAGCACAACTAGAGGAGCATTCTTCATGGGTGACAAACTTATCACATGGATAGGTAAGAAGTAAGGATGCATCTCACAATCTACTATAGAAGCAGAATATGTGGCTGCTATTGCAAATTGTTCTAACATTGCATGGATCAAACAATTACTAGAAGGTATGAATATGAAAATTCTTGAACTAGTGATTATCTATTGTGATAATACTAGTGCAATAAACATTTCTAAGAATCTTGTCATGCATGATAAGACTAAGCATGTTATCAAGTATCCTTACTTAAGAGAACAAGTACAAGAGAAAGAGGTGATACTAGAATATGTTCAATCCAAGGAAAAATTAGTTGACATATTCACAAAGCCATTGCTTAAAGATACATTTGAGTACCTAAGAAAGAGACTAGGGGTCGGACCCTTGTCTATTGGTCACTAAGCTAACTAGGAGGCTATATCAGCATACACATAATCTGAAAATTATTCATGTTGATGAAAGAAAAGAGATGGACTGCAAAGATACATCAGTACACAACAAGGTACATATCTGCATCGAACACTAGAGTCATTCTATTGCTAATGGATAGAAAAATTCAAGGAGTATATTATAAAAAGGAGGAAGGATACACTTTGGCATTGTTGTCAAAGGGAGAGAAGTTGATGAAAGGGACTCCCCTTAATACCACTCAGCACACGACAGAAACAAAGAGAAACAATAGAAATTTGCAAGAACAGAAAATTGGCTTCTTATTGGCTCCACAAATGTGGAATTTACAAACTTCAGAATTACAATATCAAAAGCCACATGGGCATCCCTTAAAATAATCTGTAGGACAAAGCCTCAAATAACCACCCAGAACTGCCCTAGAAAACACCACGGGCCTTCCTTAAATAGGCA
>MU226834.1:172523-183551 GCA_018584345.1 Thuja plicata | reverse complement strand
TTATTTTTCACTTTTATTACAAAAGGGTCGGCTTTAAATATTTACAAAATATGAGATTAGGTAGCCCAACTTCTGGAAGCCATAACTTTTGAACCGTAGCTCCAATTGGCTATTATAACCACTTTCCCGAAAGGGGAGATCGCGATCTACAGTGCCTAACTAGCAAGGTGTCAAGAGTTTGACCTCAATCTGGAGCCTCTAAGGTCCTGAAAATTGATCTCAAAGGTTTTGCACCCTAAAATCTCAATAATAAATCCTTAATAACTTCGCCAATATAGATGATCTGGCAATGAAATTCAACTGGCATTCTTATATGACTAAGATGAACCTTCACTTGGAAAATTAGAACATTCTGAGTTCAAACGACCAACTCACTAAAAATAGTAAGTTTCCAAAAATAGCAACTTTGTACAAAATAACCCTTATTGAATAGAAAAACACATATTTTTTGGGTGATGCAAGATTGCCCTTACACCCAGGATGCTCTTGCATCAAAAGTATCCAAAGGGAGAGATTATATATACATATGAAATATCCATCATAATCATCAAAAGGAAGAGAAATATCCCAAGGGAGAGATGACTTAAGGGAGAGAGTATATCTATTGTTGTCAAAGGAAAAAGAGATGATCAAGGAGAGGAGAAATCAAAGGGAGAGACAACATCAAAAGAAGAGATTCTACATCAAAGGGAGAAACAAAATTAGAAGCTTCTACATCTATCTAGAAGAAAGTACTCTACAAGAAACAAATCTAAGCTAGAAGAGATTACCGAGAGCCAGACATTTGTATTGGTTATAGAACAATAAGTTTTGTAGATTGATGAACTACAAATGATATATTTCATATTGTATTAGTATTAATTTACTATATTTCCATCAATTCCAAAGGGAGAAATTGATGAACCATAACTGATTGAATGTTTGAAGATGTTAAGTTGATGATCACCGAGCTACAGAAAGTCAATGCAAGGAATTAAATAAGTTAATGTATTGTATTTTCATTGATGTCAAGGTGATATAATCTGATTGGTTATATACATAAGTGTCAAAGACTTCAAAGAACTAGAGAGATAAAGGTTATGCTTTCAGTAATGCATAAAAGATCAGTATACACCAACTGACAACAAACACCGATAGACAGACAACGGAAAGAAAACCCTGAGAGAAAAGTCATAGTGATACCTAAGAAAGAAACCTGAGAAAACATTACCGATGAGTAGAACCACAGTGTTACCCAAATAGATAGAGATGCCTGAGGACAACTAAAGTCAAGATGGAAGAAAATAAGGAGTTAAAACAATGAAAAGAAATGAAGTTTAGAAATGACAAAAGACTTAGTTGACAAGAGATAAATATGGAGTGAACTGGTTGCTAACATTGTTTTCATCAAGAAGTTAAAAGCCAGAGATAAGCTAGAGTTTTAAAACTATTTTATTCCAGTTGTCATGGAGAAATCTATGGGATAAAACTGAAGTAAGCTTTAAAGAAAGAAAGGCAAGAATGGTGGATCATGCTAAGAATAAGAAAGTCAAGGACTTAGAAATGGTGAAATCATGTCTATAAGAGAGACAAGCTAATTCATTATGAATTTGTGGGTGAATAGAGAAGAAGATGCTGAAGAGATACTGGTGAAGAAGACTTCATATAGTCTTGATCAAACAAGCTAAAGAATAGAGCTAAAGATTTTTGCAGACACCGAGCAACAGAGGAACACAACATCACCAAGAAGAAAGAAGTGGAGCAAAGGTATTGAAAGGAAAAATTGATCAGAAAGGTATTATGAGCTTACAAAAGGTCTAAAAATCTACAATTTTAAGTTGTATATATGAACATATCATATATTGTTTTAGTTAACCATTGGATCATAAAGTCTTTTAACCAAGAAGGACTTAACAATCCTTTATATATTGAAATACATCCCAAGGAGTATCAAAAGGTTAATTCATAAAGATAGCATAGTGAAATTCCATATATCAAGTGATTAACTGTTAGTGATAAATCCTCTAACAAGGTCACACTTAATAGTGTGTTTGTAACCTTTAACAGGGTTGGCTCTTCACCGATCTCACTTCAGAAGAGTGAAAATTTTGGGTTACCGGTCCCAAGTGGTTTTTCCCTTAACAGGGTTTCCACATTAATAATCTATATGTCAAATATGTTTATGAGTCATTGCTTTGATGTTTTTCTTTACACATTACTAAAAAAGGATTGATCGGTAAACACTAAGCTATTTATTGTATTTTGGTAAATGATAGACTGCTATTCGGTAAAGATTAAGAATAAGTTTTAATAGGGAACTCTGAGTAGTAGTTATTTGATAAGATAATTTAAAGGAATACATCTTGCAGGACTGAAGATAACTAGAGGCTTATAATTGTGGTACTAAGTTTTTGGGTTGATTTATTGGAATATTTTTGAGGCCACTGATTCACCCCCCTCTCTATTATTCTAACATCAACATCATGATGGAAATGAAATTCTACAAACAATTATTTGTAGAAATATAGTGGAAGCTCATCCTTTTGGGGACACCTATTATGAGTAGTCAACCATCGAGGATATATAAATGGTACAACAAGGTCATCCTCACATTGAGTAGTCATGTAACCTCTCCCCTGAGCTCTGTCTTGGTAATGAGGAAACATGGTCTTCACCATAGCAGTGGAGACCTCTAAGTTAACCTGTCTATACTTCACAGCGCTAGTAATGTTGTGGGAGAGAGAAGTATAGAATGTATCAATAGATATGCTATCATAAGGGTTGTATGATTGAAATGTGTCAATCATACAAACTAGGGACTCTCTAATAATATTCACCCTATTCCTATTAGTAAGGGTGGTGGATGATTGGATCCTCTGATCAAGAACCTTAATAGCTCATTTCAATCGAGCTATGGTGCTAGAAAATAACTCATCCCTACCTTGTCTAGAGTCAAAAGATCTATGAGAAGAGCGGGAACTACCACCCCCTATACACTAGCATCTAGAATCTATAGGTGATGCCCCTCTACTCCATTCCATGTGATAGAAAAATAGATCTATATGCTCAAAAGTATATAAAGAAGAATATATGTAGATCTCTTTACATGTACATGGTCCAATTCTAATTTAATTATATATTTTTAAACACCTGTTTTACAAATATAAATAACCTTGAAAACACTTGAATGCATATACATTTGAAATAAACATGATTTAAAATCATATACATACATGTGTGCACATATTTTCTAATGAAAAGAGGTTTTGAGTTATGGTGAACAATTTTGTCTAGGTTTACAACTAGCCTAGTTGAATGTAGATTAATGTTGAATGCTTAGGTTTAGGGATCAACTTGGTTTATTTCTCAATTAGGTTTAGGGTTAATTTGTTCATGGTTAGCCCGTTCATGTTGCTTTCTAGTGTTCTAAGGTTTATGTTGGCTCATGTTCCAATTTCACATGTTGCTTTCATGTTAGGGTTCATGTGTTTGTTGAACATGTTAAGGTTTATGTTGGTTTCTAGTATGTGTTCTAGTTGAAGGTTAGATACTTTTAAATTAGGTTTACATGGTTAGGGTTGATCAAAAAGTTTGTTTGGTGTTAGGGTTTATGTTGGTTAATGTTCCAGTTTCATGTTAGTTTCTCTAGCTAATACCATGTCATGATAGATAACATAGATAAAAGAAAACATAAATACATGTATGTTTGAAAGAAAAATTCAATTTAGCATGTTAAGGTTTATGTTGATTTATGTTTCAGTTTCATGTGTTTCCTTCATATTAGGGTTCATGTTAGCGATCAATATGGTCAAGGTTTCATGTTAGGGTTCATGTTAAGATTTATTTTAATTTATATTTTAGTTTCATGTTGGTTTCATGTTAGGGTTTGATGTTGGTTTCATATTAGGGTTTCACATGTTAGGGTAAAATGTTGTGTTTAATATGTTTTGTAATACTAATGTTTTCAAATGTCTTGCAACATTTTCCTAATTTTTTGTAACATTTTCCTAAGGTTTTGTTAGGATTCATGTTAGGGTTCAATATGGTTAGGGTTTCATGTTAGGGTTCAATATGGTTAAGGTTTCATGTTAGGGTTAATGTTAGAGTTTATGTTGATTTATGTTTCAGTTTCATGTTGGTTTCATGTTTTGTAACATTTTTCTAATGTTTTGAAACATATGTAATAAAACTAAATTAATTAACTAAGTAACATTTTTCTAAGTAATATTTTCCTAATGTTTTGTAACATTTTCCTACTAGCTTATAGCATTTTCCTAATGTTTTGAAACATATGTAATAAAACTAAATTAATTAACTAAGTAACTAACATATGATCTTAATTGAAAAAAATAAAATTAAATCTACATAAAATAATATTTCATATTTTCTAAAATTAAAAATAACAAAATTAAAAAAAAAAACATCAAATAATAGTAAAACTACATAATTTAACAAAAGAAAACTTAAAAACATTTAAAACAAAAAAATCCTACCTATTTTCGGCCGAAGTTCTCCGATTCCGGTCCGCAATTATCAGAAGGCACTTAATACAAATGAGCCACTCTAACCAAATTTTAGGGTATATATAGTTTTTAGGGGTTTCAGCTGAAACCCTTCTGCCACATCGACGCCACATGGCACCACGTATGTCTGGCCGAAAATATTTTGGCCGGAACAACAAAAATGGTCCTCAAGTGGGACATAGCTCCGTACTTTTACCCATTGATACCTATTGATTAGATGGTTAAGATAGTTAATTTACCAATGATTTTTTTTATTAAATGTTGGTATTACATTTTTGGTCTGACATGTGAAGATTTATTGACGCAAAATTTTCATGAATTAAGTCAATTGTGGGATGAATTGTGGATTGTTTTTAATGTTTTAACCGACTTAAGAACAACTATAAACAAGGATGCTAAATTAGAGATTTAGGGTTGTTGATCATGTTTTTGGTGGTTGTGATCAGAGACAAAGATTGTGTGTTGCATCAAGTGACAAAAGATTAGATTGGATCTTACAAGAAAGCAATGTCATTCAAATATCAGTTATTCGAGTTCATTGCTCAAGGCTAACACAAGAGGTTAGCAAGGTTGAATCCCTTAACAGGGTGGATCCTAAATTTTTTTTTTTTTTGTAAATCCTCTAACAAGGTGACTTCTGAGGAGTTCAAAATACTCTAGCAAGGTAGATCCTAACTTATCTTATTGTACTTCTAACAAGGTACTAGTCACTCCTAATAGGGTGAACCCTTAATAGGGTATTGTAAGCTCTTAACCAAGAAACTCTTTAATCTTCAGTGAATAGATTGTGGGTTTTATCCCTAGCATGGTTTTTCTCCCTCTAACAAGGGTTTGCATCATAAAAAAATAGTAGTGTTATGGTTATGCTTTGTGGTTGATTGATTAATTTACTTCTATTACATAAGTTACAGTTACTTGTTTGATTTTTTGGAAGTTACTTAAATGCATAATCAGATCATTGTTTGAATTAGTATATGTTATTTTTCACTGAGTCACCCCCCTCTCAGTGCTTCTATTTATTAACATTTCTACTATGCAACACATCTTATACATAAGATAGAATACATAAATCATATGAACAATTGTAACATTAATCATTTATCATCTGCCACTAAGTTTATTTTCAAAAAACAACCAAATGTTCACATGATGAATTTTAATCATGTATAATATAAAACATATAATCACATGTGTTTTACCTTGATGCACAAGTAACACACAACTATCACTACATACCTGAGTTTTTCTTTCAGGTTTCTTCAACATGCTCTGATACCTATAACTACTCACATGTCTACATAGTTAGATGCATGACATAAGATTCATTAAAAGTTAGATACATAAATATATTATTCATTAATATCTTATCTAGATTAGGAATATCATTGAGGAGTAAAATAATATCATTTAAATCTTTAAAGACAAAACCTAAGCAACCAAACCTAAGTCTCAGGGGCTCACCACCGATGGCCTTGCCTACGTTCATGCTCAGAGAGTTTGTAGTTTGTCTCTTAAATCTTGAGCCATTTCTTATCAGGTTGACCATAGTAAGAGTATAGATTGGATTAATATTAATGTATCATGTAACTTTTATGTTATATGTTTTATATAATATAAAAGCAGCTATGAAACCCTTTCTAGGGTCTAATTCCCCAAACAATTTCATCATCGGCTACCACCCACTTGGTGAAATAGAGATGGAACCATAGTTAAGGATATAATATATCAAAACATCCCAAGTATGTAGAAAACTCAACAACAAGGACCAAATTCTATTCTAAATCACAACACCAACATCCAAGTGAACATAAGATATAGACAAGAACAACACATCTATAAGGAAAAGAATGAAACATGACAAAGAACCATTAGAAACTTCTACTCACAACCCAATAGGATAGGATGATAGAGTAAAATAAGGAAATATTCTAATTACATAGCCTCAATCATGGGCTATCCTAGTATCCTCTCTAGACCCTAGCCCCCATGTGAGCATTCATGTAGAATTGAACAATCATTTCATAAAGATATTGATCATGTCGACTCCAAGCATCCCATGGATGGATATGTGATCACGCTAGCTCCAAACATCTCAAAGATGGAAAAACCTTCACATTCCCATCCTTCATCTATAAAAGAACTCAAGGCCATGAGAAGGGCATCATAATTATCTTATTAATGTTTTTTTACCCTAGTTTATTTATTGAATTATCACTTGATTAAGAAGCCCTCTAATGATTTATCTGAGAAACCACTTTAGGACCCTGGCCCCTCATTGAGAGCCATTATCCCAAATTACACCTAGACACCTATATTCTATGGTTCAATCAAGGAATCATAAATCATTAAAATATAAACCTCCCATATTTATCAATTATGAATCCATTTCCAAAAGAATAAATCATAAATTCACAATTAGGTCTTTAGAAGACCAATAGATCATGAAACCACCTCCATTACAGGATTAACTGAAATAAATCAGAATAAGAATACGATTGAAATGAAATAAAAATTCTACAATTATCTCAAAATGATAACAACACAAATCCATGCCATGTATAAAGCATGCAATCTAGTCAACCTCTGTTAACTAATAGATCAATCCAAAAGTAGTCATGAGAAGGATGCTAAACACACTCAGGATGCTGAGAAGGGGGGGGGAATAAATCAACACAAAACAAAATTTCAACAACAAAATTCAATAATCACCACATGAAATAGTATGCAAGTAAAGAACATAACCAACAACACAAGAATGTTAAGATTTATACATTGAAAACCCAAACTAGGAAAAACCACAGTGAACACTTTCCCACAAATATAATTAACTAAAGTATATAATCTGATTACAAAATATTAGGATCAAATTTCTCTAGACTAGCAACCAGAGGCTCACTGCCAATACAATAATGAGTGTATATAAGAAGGCTCACTACCTTATAGTACAAATATGAGCTCACTACTCTAAACTTGCATACATAGACTCGCTGCCAAAGTAGAAAGATACAAAAAAAACCACAAGTACCCAAGATTCATTGTCTTAAAGTACTTACAACACTTCAAAGTAGATAAAGATAGATTCTCCTCATAATGTAGCTGATCTGCAAAATATTGTCCATGTTGAAGACAATTATTCAATTGTGTATTGTCATTGTTGTTACACATGTATATACACTTATGTAGTGATGTTACACAAATGTCTACATCCAAACTGAGAACATTTGGTGAATGGAAAGAGTTTTTAGTGTTGACCAAGATCAGTCAGGTATTGAAGATGTTTAGTGTTGACCGAGTCACTCGGGCATTTCATTCCTCATCGAGCATTAAAGAAACTCAGTGTTAACCAAGTTGATTATTCAGTGTCAGCTGACAAACAATAGTTTACATTCTATAATTAATTGGTTATATGAGGGCTTAACATATATATGAAAGGTCAAGTTTGGATTGAATGTAAGTGTGAAAAATTTGAAGATAAGAAGTGTGGAATTCTATGATATGAAGAGTGAAGGCAAAAATAGATGAAATTCTAATTCAGTACAGAACACTCGGAGCTCCAATAGAATATTTGATTAGTAGAGATCCAGTTATAATTAGAACAAAGATCTGAATCAGTAAAGACAGTTCCTTACACATACAGGTTAATTCATTATTACTTTCTAACAATTGTAGCCGTGATCCCAAATCTCTTAACATAGTAGAATTAACATTCTTTTTGTAAATCCTCTCACAAGGTAACATTTCTATGTTGAAGTGTTGAAGAACTCTAGCAAGGCTACTCCTCATAGGGTCACACCTAATAGTGTGTTTTTGTAACCTTTAACAGGGTTGGCTCCTAACAAGGCTCACTTTAGAAGACTGAAAATAGTAACTAGTTACATTGGTGGTTTTTCCTAAATTGGGTTTCCACGTTAAATCTTGGGTTTCTACACTTAATCACTAAAGTATAATTGCATTGCATTTCATAAAAAATTCTTTGACACCCGAGTTACAGAAGAATATATTAATTGACCGAGTAACAGTGTTATATTGTTTAAGACATCTAAGGGACAAGGGATTTGTTTTGCATTAACTGATTCACCCTTCCCCTCTTAGTTACTTATCTTATTTCCAACAATTGGTATCAGAGCTTCAAGTGCTTTCAGAGAAGGTTTCAAGGCCTGAGCTAAAGATTAAAGATGTCTTATAGAAGGGATATCCCAAAGCTAAACAAAGAGAACTTCCTTGTGTGGAAAGAGTTGATGAAGCTACATCTATCTACTATTGGAGATGTTGGTTTGCAATTTTTGGACAGAAAATACGTGGAACCAACAACAACTATGATTGTGGAACAGATGATGGAACAGAAGCTTCATAACAAAATGATGATTGATATAGCTTCTTCACTTAGCTACTCAGAATTTGATGAAGTCAAGGACTACCCTACAACCTATGATATGTGGAATAAATTACAAAACATTCATGGAGGAGATGCAAATGTAAAGAAATCCAAATAAAAAATTCTCAAAGGACAATTTGACCAGATGAAAATGAAAGAAGGAGAAGACGTTACAAGATATAGTGAAAGAATCAAGAAGATTGTGAGTGCCATCAAAGCTATAGGAGGAATAATTTAAGATACAACACTGGTTAGCAAGGTATTGAGAAATTTACTTCCTATCCATGCTATTAGAGTTTCAGCTATTCAAGAGATGAGGTGCAATAAGGACATAACTTGGGATACATTAGTTGGAAGGATTACAACTTTTGAGCTAGACAACTTTGACAATTATTCTCCTAGCTCTAGAAATCTTGAGTCTTCATTCAAAGCTAAATTAGACCTTTGTAAGAAGGATAGATACTCAAAAGGGAAGCAAATTGAAAGTGATAGTGATGATGAATCTGATGATGAAGATCTAGATATGATTGAAGAATTACTTGCAAGGAGAGCTGCCAAAGGAAAATACAAAGGTAAAATGACATTGATTTGTTTCTGATGCAATGAGGTTGGTCACATTGTTGCCAAGTGTCCAAACAAAGAAGACAAAGATGAGAAAAAGTTCAACAAGTTCAAAGGCAAGAAAGATTTCAAGAACTACAAGAGCTACAAGGACAAAGGTAAGAAGTCTTGTTATATTGCTAAATATTTTGATAGTGATGAAGAAGAAGATGAAATGGTGTATATTTCTATTAAGGATGAGTCAGATGAAGAAGATGGAAATACAACACTTTTCTCACATATCAGTAAAAATGACACATGGATAATCGATAGTGGTTGTTCTCATCACATGACTGGTGATAAGAAAACATTTTAACATCTTGAGAACTATGATGGTGGGAGTGTTAGTTTTTGGAATGATGAACCCTACTATGTGAAAGGAAAAGGTTGCATTACTCTGAAAGAAGGAATCAAATGTGATAATGCTTATTGGGTTGAAAGACTAAGGAGAAATCTACTCAGTATAGCACAGCTGAACAACAATGGCTTCAAGTTAGAATTCATGAATGGTAAATCCAAGATCTTGGATGGTAAAGGGAACCTAGTTGGAACTAGTAGGCAAACAAAAGGTAATCTATTCTATCTTGATCTCATTGAAAGTTCATGCTTTATTGCACAAGTAGAAGAAATTTGGCTATGGCACAAAAGGTTTTGTCATGTAAATTTTGATAATATGGTAAACATAAGAAAGAACAAGAGATTTAGAGGTGTTAGGGATTTTTCTTGTATGAACCACAGTGCTTGAAATAACTACTTGAACACCATGCCTTCTAATACTAATTTAGAGACAAGAAAAGCCTAATTGCTAAGGACTAGATAAGGTCCTTCTTCATTTTTGAGCTCCACATATACTCAGGTAGGTTTTACCTTTTATGATTGTTGTTTACACAGTATGTTATGGTGTGGACACTGATTTGCTATGTACTTTTGTTAAACCAACTGATAAACTACCTTGCAAATGACCAAGCATAACCAGATGCAAGATTTAACCATAAAAACCATGGTTGTAAATATAGCAAATACCAGTGACACAAGGATTTTCATCCTTGTTCCTTTTCTTATAGGAGGGATAACCTAAGGGATTCACTCTTGAAGGAATCAATAATATGGACACTGTCCTGCTGACATAAGTCCTTAATGAGTTCAGCTCATTGTTCTGAAAACTTGATTAAATTTATTAATTTGTGTATGACTGAATGGAGAAAGCATTTTCTCAGCAAACTCTAGATCAGTGCCTATTCCTTGGGAAAAGAGTTAATGAAAACATATGTCAACAACATGAAACTAATGCAATACTGAAGGATGCCTTACAAACTTCATACAATCTAGATTGAATGCCTTACAAACAATCTTCTCAACTCAATATTTCTTCATCATATCTTCACAAATATGTCCTGCTCTCTGAAATAATTTACAAAATTTAACTCTCCTTGAGAAAGACTCACAAATGATTAGACACACTACCTTGTATTAGGTATATTCCAGATGCCTTACAAATGAACTATACTAGAGCACAAACCACAGTCAAAAGAGACAAGACAATAATGAATA
>MU226834.1:156321-172473 GCA_018584345.1 Thuja plicata | reverse complement strand
TTAGGTATATTCCAGATGCCTTACAAATGAACTATACTAGAGCACAAACCACAGTCAAAAGAGACAAGACAATAATGAATAGGAACTGCACTGTATTCTCATTAATCCAAGTTGTTTCCAGATATCCTGACAATAAACACAAGAAGTAAACATGAAAAAGAAGCAAGATTTACAAATAAAATTTCCAAACAAATGGTAACCTGCTCTGGACATCTGCAGGAAAAACCAAAACAGAGCAGAGGAAAGGAACCCCTACAACTGAGAAAAGAAAGAAAGATATAGGAGAGAAGAAACCCTAAAAACTATGTCTGGCAAACACCTGTCCTTCTCTCAAATCTGATTTGCATTCATCTTTTCAAAATATCTTTGAAATCCAGTCATATCTCTCTTTGAAAATCTGATTTCAAAAATCCTCTGGAAAGCTCTTTCAAGTTTGACTTGTGCAATTAAAATATATAAACATTTGTCTTATTTTGCTCTGTGCAAATCTGATTTTGTCTCTGATAAGTATCTTCCCCCAAAATTATCTGTCAAATCTTTAAAAACAAATAAACATATTTGTTTCATTCTGCAAAATTAATCATTGTTTTCTCATCCCCAAATCTCTAAAAAAAATCTGACTTCCAGTGTTTATAAAAATCCTCCGAGAATGCATATGGATATTGCAATAAAACTATTAAATTTCCTGTTAAAAATAACACTATGCACATTTTGAAATCTTTAAAAACCTTAGATTTATGCATATTTGCCCAGAAATCAGCAGAAATTGACAAGTGGCATGTTCCCATTGGCTGTCACAAACTGTGCTTAACTCATCTTTGCCCTCAGTCACATCCGGTGACCATGTGACAAGCTGGAAATCAAAGTCACGAGTCATTTTTAACTCTTCCTTAAACTCTGGGTGACCTGGCGACCAGCATCTGGCGGTTTATTCCATTTCACGACTGCACGACCAGCATCCATTTCCATGTCGCAACAACTTTTATTTCCTTCTGGCTACTTCGTGACTAACCGCTAGCGGTTAGTCGCCAAGTCTCGGCGGTTAACTTTGATGTCTGGCGACTGCGCGAATGACCACTAGCGGTCAATCACCAGGTCTCTGAGCTCTAGCGGTTACCTTCAGTTTCACTCCCGACTGGGCGACTGGGGCTTCTAGTAACTGGGCGACCATGAACATCTCGCGACTTCGCGACCAACAGCATTGTTCATTTTTGTCAAAATTTCATCTCCTTCATTTTCAGCATGGAAACCGAGGCGGTCAGATGAGGGCATGCGCGCGGATAGCCTCCTCTTCAACTTCAAACTCATATGTTTGTGTTTTAGCTTATATGTATTTTGAAATGCTCTTGAGGCATGCATGTGGGATTAAATCATCTCATGGTTTATAAGCTTTTTCAAAATTAGCTTCAAAATACCATGTAGAGCCTCTGAAATTTGACCCCCAGCCCTCAAAGGCCTGCCAAGAGCCTCTGGGCTCTTATTCTTACCTCTAATGTTTGTGTTTTGGTATATAAACACCAAAAACTCCCTTTGCACAGTGAATATGGGATAAAACAAATACACAGTTTTTTCAATTTCTATGGCTTCTCAGCAAAACTACTCTTTAATGTCATTCTTTCTTTGCAAATGAAGACCATGGTTGTCTTCTAGTGGTCTGGGCGCCACTTCCTATGGATTAAGATCAGAAAATTTCAATTTCAAAACTTCAAAAGTCTTACACCATTCCTCCCAAAAGTTATCGCATATTCACTGTAATCTGGATTTTGCAATGTCTGTATCTTAAATTGTCTGTGCACTTAACACTTGCAATGTATTTCTCATAGAAAACACCTCCAATGCCTTGCGCAAATAGTGACAATGCTGGATTGCAAAGTGGTTGTATTGAATGTTTCAAAATCTCCAACTTACCCCCACCAAATGCTACGCAGGCTGCACTTCCTTTGTATTTGCAGTTTAATATGTTGAAAAATAGTAAAAACCTTCCTCTGCTGTGTGGCATTTGGTGTTCTAATGTCTGCAATTTTCCTCTTGCTGCTCCCCATATACATTGCGCAGATTTCTTTTTTTTTTGGTATTTGCAATTTACTATGTTGAAAAAACATAAAAATTTCCCTTTGTTGGCGCTGGTCTCTTCCATAGGCAGCGTAGACTGTTCTTGGGTTTTATATCTGCAAAACATCCAAAACATCATCCTCAAATTCCTGCGCAAACTTCCCTTTCCTTTAGTCATACCTTGCACAGACCTCTCAGCAATCTCCACGCTGGATATATATGGCATTGGCAATGAATGTTGTGACTCCTTCATCAGCCCCAATATACTGTGTATACTGTGGATGCAGAGGTTTTGAGTAATGAAATTGCAATTTATAATGTTTTTAAAAACATTTTCAATAGCTAGTCTGCGCAATATGCTATGCAAATTTCATTTGGATATGGTTTATTCCTCCTTTCATTGTTATTTTCATTGGCGTCTCTTAAACTTGTAGGTGAAAAAAAAACCCCATGGCACATATGAAATCTATATGCCAAGCTTGGAGTAGTTCTAATGTCAGTCACATAGCAATACTCGGAAGCTTTACAATCTTCAAGTAGTGTGATTCCTCCGCAATAGCAATATTAAATTCGCTATCCGTAAGAGTTTATTGCGGCCTTGGTACAAGATCAAAAGACACTATGCTGAAAAGACCATCAATTTGAACACTCCCCTCCTCTTTTAAACTGATGCCAAGCGGAAAATGAGATGATAAAAATGCCTCAAAAGTGATCAAGTTCTGAAAATACTTAATATGCAACCATCCAAAATCACAACAGGCCTCTGGAAATGGTCTTAAAGCTTGGCTTGAAACAAGTAATCACGACCTTGGCATTCGACTAGATGATTCATTGATGTATAATGAATACATATATGAGAGGACTCCCTCTGATTCATTCTCTGGTACACTGTGCAACTGATGAAACTTTGTATTTCCAGAATACTATGCAAGCGTGAAATGTTGAATCAACATAAATCTCATTTGGATCAGTTATTGTAAAGTCACTAGATGACATTCTGAAGCTTCACCATCAAGTTAGGTAGTACATTGATATGAAATGAGCATGATGCCCTGATTGCTTCCTGGAAACAACTTTCAGAAAAAAAGATATTACTCTTGCAAAATGGTCACTCTGAAAACTTAACCCTTTTCGCACTGCAAACTGAACAAACTGCCTCTGAAACCAAACTCATAGGGTCATCAAAAGGATCTTTCAGAAACTCAACCTCTGGAGCCTGATTGAATTTCATATGTAGAACATGACCCCTCAGTTGTCTTCCTCTGAAAAGATACTTCTGAACTGATACCAATTTGCAAAAATAGCACCGTAACACTTTCTGAACCAAAACACAGTAAATATGCAGAAATCAGGTTCGGAATCGGCAAAGAAAAATGATCTACCGGATTTGTCAAAGTTTAGGAATCTTCAAAGGAGTTCATTCCTAGGTATATAATACAAATCCATATTTTATTATGTCTGACCTCGAACTGGGTGCAAATGGGGAAAGGACAAAGCATGTCATTTAATTCTGAATTCAGGATTTTCAGTGAAACTTCAAGAAATTGGAAACGGAAAGGCTCTGGCAAAGTGGACAAACGGATTGGTAGGAGTCTGTAACTCTTGAGGTAGGTACAATCCTATGTTTACAATATGAGGGACAAGCCAATTATCCAAAATTTTCACCCAGGCACACATTTTCAAAAGCTCAAAGTAGGTCACTTACCAATTCTGCACTTGAATACACAGGAAATCAGAATTAATCACTATCAGAACGGTTCTTGAAAACTTGTCATCTGATTCCACAAAGATCTGTAGACTGAAAAATATGGAGTGTGTGACCACTAGAATATAGTACAAAAGGAATTTTCTCAATTGGATGAGCTGGTCAAAAGTTATAATGTGTCAAACTATGCTATTCAGATTTCTAGGCAGGACAAAAATGCAGATAGTTTATGAACAACCAACTTTGGGAAGTATGAAAACTTATCAAATAGATTCGGAATAGGCTGAGATTTAAAACATAAGCTCTCTGATATACATGGAACACATTCCCAAAGTGGAAAACTATGAAACTCAACCGGGTGTAAGATACTCAGCAGCAAAGTAGGCTCCGGACAGCAAATTGACAATTAGCAACATGCAGAATTAGGAGACCCCCTCAAAATGACTACTCCCTAAACATGTCAGAATTGGAATTCAGGAGCTAGGACCCACTGCATATATCAAATGAAAGGCATTAAATCCTCTCCCCAATTTGTATCTTATGAAAATCATCTGGGCACCTTTTTCAATCACACGAATTGAGCCTTCTTACACAATTTTTCAAGGGTATTCACTTTGCTTGTCTAAAAAGTTTAACATGGTCACTCCAAATTTGTTCCAAATTTGGGAGTACCAATAAGAGGTATTACTATTTTTAAGAAACCCAAGTTAGCAATATGCAAACAATGTTAAATCAGAAAGATGAGAAAGATAAGTTTCAAGAGAAAGAATTACAATACTGATGAAGTCTTGGATTTGGTACATACTGAACTTTGTGAAACAATTGGAACAACAAGCTATACTGGAGAAAATTATTTTATTCTATTTGTTGATGATCATTCCAGAATGATGACTATCATGTTTCTCAGAGAAAAATCAGAAGCTTTTCATAAATTTAAATAGTATCTTGCAAGAGTTGAAAAGGAAACAAGGAAGAAACTAAAATGTCTAAGATCTGACAGAGGAAGAGAATTCATTTCTAATGAGTTCAATAAATTCTTCAATGAAAGAGGAATCAAAAGATAGATATCTACCCCTGGTACACCACAACAAAAAAGAATAGCAGAAAGAAGAAACATATCCATTATGGATTGTGCCAGAACCCTAATGATTAAAAAGAATGTTGCTGCCAAATATTGGAAAGAAGCCATCAACACTACAGTATTCACCTTGAACCAAGTTCAACTGAAGAAAGGTAGTAACCAGACACCTTTTGAATTATGGTATGGTTATAAATGTTGGAGATTTACTTCTGGCAGCTAGTTGATTGTATGTTTGTCATTGATGACAACATATATTATACAAAAGTGTTCTATATGTACTTATTAGAATGATTTTATCAAGCCTTGCATGGTTATATTCATGTTTTAGACATGTTGTTTATGTTTTGTTCATACATGTAGATTCAGATACGAAGTTTTAGTTGTGTTGTGTAATTTTGTTAGACGACAGTTACAGTTTCTAGAGTTTGTCTGTACAGAGCTGATGTATTGCATTGGTTCTTGAGTTGTTCCTATCCTCAGGATATGTGTGTATATTAAAGATTAGTTATGAGTTGAAGATAGTTATCTGAAGGTGCTAAATGTGTTTCAACATGATTGCAATGTTAGAGTTAATTTGGTGAGGCTGACTTAATGAAGCGTCGCATCTATTCAGTTTATATTGTGCAGTTGTAATTATGCTTGCATGGTTAGTTAAGCCAACAAGGATGTTATGAAGAGTTACCTAACAAGTCCCATGATCTCATACATTGAGGAAGATACTTATGGTAGTTCATTTGTGGAATGCTAAGTGTGAATGATAAGATAAGAGACAGAAAATGTACAGAGCAGAATATCAGTTGTGTTTCATTCATCAAGGATCTATGTGAAGAAGAAGTGAAAGATTAAAATACATTAGAACTGATCAAGATAGCAGGTCTACTCTACAGTTCATCATCAGATATAGTGTATATCTATTCTACAAAAGGTTGTAGCCTTCACCATTGAAGCAGTGAGCTTTTGGACAGTGAGTCCTCACCCTTAACTGAGTTATTTGTAAAAGACTCCTAACAGGGTCAGACCCTTAACCAGGTCACTATACTTATTGCATTGTAAAGAAAAACTCCTTACAGGGTGATGAAGGGGACTCCCCTTAATACCACAAATACACAATAGAAACAACAAAAATTAGCAAGAATAGAAAATTGGCTTCTTATTGCTCCACAAATGTGGAATTACAAACTTCAAAACTACAATATCAAAATCCACATGGGCATCCCTTACAATAATCTGTAGGACAAAGCCTCCAATAACCACCTAGAATTGCCCTAGAAAAGACTATGGGCCTTCCTTAAATAGGCAATTTTCCACCGCCCCAGAAGGTTCTAGAAATCTGGCCATTAAGGCCGACTACCCTTAGCATTTAATTATTTTTCACTTTTATTACAAAAGGGTCAGCTTTAAATATTAACAAAATATGAGATTAGGTAGCCCAACTTCTGGAAGCCATAACTTTTAAACCGCAGCTCCGATTGACTATTATAACTACTTTCTGGAAAGGGGAGATCGCAATCTACAGTGGATAACAAGCAAAGCACTTGTCAACCAGGGGTTTGACCTCAATCCAGAGCCTCTAAGGTCCTAAAAATTGAGCTCAGAGGTTTCACACCCTAAAATCTCAATAGTAAATCCTTAATAACTTCGCCAATACAAATGCTATGGCAATGAAACTCAACTGGCATGCTTATATGACTAAGATGATCCTTCACCTGAAAAATTAGAACATTCCAAGTTCAAATGGCCAACTTACTAAAAATAGCAAGTTTCCAAAAATAGCAACTTTGTACAAAATAGCCCTTATTGAATAGAAAACACATATTTTTGGGTGATGCAAGATTGCCCTTGCACCCAGGATGCTCCTGCATCAGACACCTAGGGTAATTTGAGAAGTGACCCTGTCACGTCTCAGGTGTGTAGAAGAAAACCAAGACGGTCAACCTCCTCCTTTATCAGCCATGATGAATCTTCTATAGGTCGTCCTCTCCATTTGACCAGATATTCTTCATACATCCTGTTCCTTGTGCTTTTGCCAACATGACTATCCAATATATCTTCAATGTCCTTGGTAGCTGAAGTAGTTGCCAGAATACTCCACTATGCTTCTATGATCTCACCTTCAACACCCCCTTCATGGTACTCTATCAAATCTGTAATGTTAAATACTGGTGAAATGTTCAACTCAGTAGGCAATTCTACCTCATAAGCATTTCCTCAGTCATGCTTCTTCAGTATCTTACATGGCCCAAACTTCTTCATTTCAACTTGTTGTATGTACCAACTGGAAATCACTCCTTCAGCAAATGAACCATTACTTCATCCCCAACCTAAAATTCTTCATGCTTCCTTCTCTCATCTGCCATAGCTTTATACTATGCATTCATCTTGGTAATGTGCTTCCTCACCAACTCATGGATGTTCTTCAAATGTTCTGCAAAATCCTTAGCTTCATCACTACTTATCTCTCCTTTGTCTGTCCTCCTCAACTCTAAAGCATTTCTGGGAGTACTTCCAAATATAATATGGAATGGTGATTTACCAGTGCTCCTATTGAAAAAATTATTGTATGCAAATTCTGCCTGTGGTAAAATCAAATCTCAACCTGTTGGATTATCTCCAACCAAACATCTCAGCAAATTTCTCATACTCCTATTCACCACTTCTATCTGTCCATCAGTTTGTGGATGATGTGATGAGCTCAACTTCAAGTCTGTCTTCAACTTCTTCCACAATGTGTGCCAAAAATATCTAACAAACTTAGTGTCTCGATCTAAAACTATACACTTTGGCAGACCACCACAAAAATTGAATCATGTCCCCACTGAGTCCTTGGTAAACCAAGAAAAAAGTCCATACTGATATCCTCCCAAGGCTTCTCTAGTACAGGTAATGGCTGATACAATCTTGTATTCTTCTTTGCTCCTTTTTCCATTTGACATACTCTACAACTCTGTACAAACTTCTTGACATCTTGTTGCAACTGTGGCCAATAATAATTATCACTAACCAGAGCAAGGGTTTTATCTCAACCAAAATGTCCGGCCAATCCTCCGCTATGCTTCTCCTTGATGAGATTATCCCTCATAGAACTTCATGGAATGCATAACTAGCTCGCTCTAAATAACATTCCATCCTGAATGATGAAATCCAGCCACTTCATTCTATCTAAAGTAACAGGTTTTGTACAAGCTTTCCAAGCTTCACCAAAATCAAGATCCTCTGGATACAAACTCTTGAGTTTCTTGAACCCAACCACCTCGATCTGCATCTCTGTTAGCAAAATTTGTCTTCTAATAAGAGCATCTACAACTCATTTATACTTTCCACTCTTGTGTTTCAAAACAAATGTGTAACTTTGCAAAAATTCAACCCATTTCAAATGTCTTTGATTCAACTTTCCTTGACTATTCAAATATTGCAAAGCTTGATGATCAGTATACAAAACAAACTCCTTAGGAAGAAGATAGTGTCTCCACTTCTTCAATTCCTGAATTATAGCATAAAATTTTTGATCATAAATAGAATATTTTCTCTTGGCATCATTTAAATTCTCACTGAAATATGCAACAGGTTTACCTTCTTGGCTCAAAACAACTCCTATTCCAGTACCACTAGCATCACAGTCTACTTGAAACACCTTATTAAAATCAGGAAGTGCTAAAATAGGTTGTTCTGTATCTTTTTGTTTTAATAGTTCAAAAATCTTCTCAGCCCCTTTAGTCCACTTAAACTCTTTCCTATCCCCTCTCATTATTTCAGTCAAGGGACCACAAATACTGCTAAAACTTTTGATAAAATTTCTGTAAAAGATAGCTAAACCATGAAATGATCTTACCTCGGTAGCATTCCTTGGAGTAGGCCATTCTAGGATAGCCTACAGTTTCTCTAGTTCCATTTTTAGTCCTTCTATTGAAACTACAAATCCCAGATACACTAACTCCTTCACAAAACAACACTTCTTCAAATTAATCAACAATTTTTCTTCCCTCAACTTCTCCAAAACCCTACGAATATGCATTAGATGCTCCTCCAATTTCTTACTAAAGATCAAAATATCATCTAGGTAAACAATGAAAAAATTACCCAGAAATTCTTTCAAGACCTCATTCATGAGCCACATGAAAGTGCTTGGTGCATTGGTTAGCCCAAAGGGCATGACCAGCCACTCAAAAAGTCCCTCCTTTGTTTTGAAGGCAGTCTTCTATTCATCTCCTTCTCTTATCCGAATCTGCTGATATCCACTCTTCAGATCTATCTTTGAGAAGTACATAGCTCCACTCAAAGAGTCCACAATATCATCCATCCGTCGCAATGAAAATCTATACTTGATTGTGATCTTGTTGATAGCTCTAGAGTCTGTGCACATCCTCCATTCTCCATTCTTCTTTGGTGTTAATACTTCTGGTACAATACATGGACTCAAGCTCTCACAAATCAAACCCTTCTGCAACAACTCTTGCACTTGTCTGTTCAATTCTTTATTTTCTGTTGGCGTCATTCTGTGTGCTGCCTTATTTGGAAAACTGGCTCCTGGGATCAAGTCCATCTGATGACTGATCTTCCTTACTAGTGGTAATCCATTAGGCACATTAAAAGATACAATATCCTAAAATTCATTCAACAGATCTGCAACTTCTATAGGCACATCTTCTACTTCCTCATGCTTCATACCCTCAAGGAAATTTTTTCCATCAAGAAAATTAATTCTTGCATTACTACATACCTTTTCTTCTGTATTGTTCAGTGGTTTTAGCTTATGTCGCACTCCATCCTTTGTTAGGGAATAGGTATTCACACAACCATCATGTATAGCATGCCTGTCAAAATACCATGACCTTCCCAACAACATATGAAAAGCAACCATAGGTATGATATCACATAGTACCTTCCAATCTTGAACTTTACTAGGCACTGTTCATTAACCATGACCTTGTGGTCATCCTGCACCCAGGCGATCCGGTATGGATTTGGGTGTTTCTACCTCTTGAGCTTCAGCTTTGTGACCATCTCTTCTGACACCAGATTGTTAGTACTTCCACTATCAATAATAACATCACAACACTTATTCTCACACTTGCACCTAGTGCGAAACAAGCGCCTCCTTTGCTCAGATTCATTTTCACCATTCAGCAGGACTCTTCTATTAACTAGGACTTCCCCTCCTTCAACATCTTTAGAATGAGATGATTTTTCATCTTCATTCACATGTGTGACTCTATCCTTGATGTCATTTCTCCTATCTACCCTTCCTTGGTGTTGAGGACATTCATATGCCCTATGACCTTCTTCTCCACAGTGAAAACATGTTCCACGGAAGCCTCCTCTTCCTCTTTGATATCTATTATTTTGATTGAAATTATTTCCCCTCTAACCTTGACTACTACTGGCCTCATCCTTCTTTTTCTGATCTTCATTTTGGCCTCCATAAGATCATCCACTAGATCTTCCAGCATGACCTCTTCCGCTTTTCCTACTTTCAAACTTCTTGTTCAACTTTTCCTCTACCTTTAGGGCAAACTGGTAGGCATCTTCAATACTATTCTTTCATATCAGGTTCAACTCCTCCTGAATGCTTGGCCTCAACCCATTAAGGTAATGGGAAAAATTCTCCTTGTCAGCTTCTGCATGGCCTGTTTGGATGAGGATTCGATAGAACTCCTCCATAGACTTCTGGACAGATTTTCTTGCTTGCTTCAAACCTTGCATTTTTTTAAGTAGATCAAGCTTATAATCAATAGGAATGAACTGTCACTTAAATTTATCCACCATCCAATCCCATCTTGTGATTTTCTCATTTCCTCTTCTTTTTTGCTCCAACTGAATCTCCTACCACCAGATCTTTGCATGACCCTTCAGTCGGGCCTTCGCAAATTTGACCCTATCAGGATCCTCAATATCTTCATACTCAAAATATTCTTCTATTTCATTGATCCAATCGATCAACTCTTCTGGGATAAGATTTACCAAAAATGTGGGAACCTCCATCTTAGGTCTTTTCCCAATCTTGGAAATGGCCCGAAAAAGCCTTTCCTCCTCTTGGTTCAGAATTTTTCCTTCCTCATCAAATTCTCCTTCTACTTTGGCTTCATCCTCACTTTCCTCTCTTACGGCAAGATTCATGCCTCTGCGAATCTCTTCCTGCAATGCTTGCACTTGTCTCTGGAGGGCTCTAACCTCAGGTGACACACCTCCGGCTCTTCCACCACACTCCCTTCAAGGAGGCATTTTTGTACTTATCATTGAAACCCTAACCAGGGTCCTGGTGCAAACTACCTCACAATCGGTGATCTTTCTACACACTCAAGAACTTCTCACTCTTATACCACTTGATGAAGGGGACTCCCCTTAATACCAAAAATACACAATAGAAACAACAGAAATTTGCAAGAACAAAAAATTGGCTTCTTATTGGCTCCACAAATGTGAAATTACAAACTTCAGAATTATAATATCAAATGCCACATAGGCATCCCTTACAATAATCTATAGGACAAAGCCTCCACTAACCACCCAGAACTGCTCTAGAAAAGACTACGGGCCTTCTTTAAATAGGCAATTTTCCACCACCCGAGAAGGTTCCAGAAATCTAGCCATTAAGGTTGACCACCCTTAGCATTTAATTATTTTTAACTTTTATTACAAAAGGGTCGGCTTTAAATATTTACAAAATATGAGATTAGGAAGCCCAACTTCTAGAAGCCATAACTTTTGAACCACAGCTCCGATTGACTATTATAACCACTTTCCAAAAAGGGGGGATCGCGATCTACAGTGATTAACAAGAAAAACACTAGTCAATTGGGGGTTCAACCTCGATCTGGAGCCTCTAAGGTCCTAAAAATTGAGCTCAAAGGTTATGCACCCTAAAATCTCAACAGTAAATCCTTAATAACTTTTCCAATATAGATGCTATGGCAATGAAACTCAACTAGCATGCTTATATGACTAAGATGATCCTTCACCTGAAAAATTAAAACATTCCAACTTCAAATGGCCAACTTACTAAAAATAGAAAGTTTCCAAAAATAGCTTTGTACAAAATAGCCCTTATTGAATAGAAAACACATATTTTTGGGTGATGCAAGATTGACCTTACACCCAGGATGCGCCTGCATCACAGGGTTGCAAGATCTTCTAACAGGGATTATTATAAACAAATATAGTTCATTATGGGTTTTAATTCCCACCGGGGTTTTTACCATTTGGTTTCCCCGTAACCAAATTTTGGTGTTGTCTATTGTGTTATCTAAATGTGCATTTACTTTATTGTATTCTGGAGTTAGTAAAAGAAAAGAATTAAATTAGTTGATAAATGATTCACCCCCGCCCCTCTCAGTTATCCTTTGGGACTATTATAACAATTGGTATCAGAGCCAAGTGCCTTGAAGAGAAATCCTAACAAATTAAGGTAGATCAGATGGCATACTTCAGAAAAGAGATTCCTAACTTCGATGGAGAGAATTATCTGGATTGGAAGAACAAAATGATAACACATTTACAGTGTGTTGGTTTTGACATCTTTGAGATAGTCACAAAAGAAGTTGTTATTCCTTCTCTAAAAGACCTATCAAGAGATGATGCTACTAGTAAACAAAAGGATACATTCATAGCTAATGCAGTTGCCAAAGAAGCCCTTATAAGTGCACTATCTGATAGTGAATTCTCTGACATCAAGAAAGTAGACAAGGCATACACAATATGGAAGTATTTAGAAGACATGTTTGAAGGAGATATCCAAGAAAAGAATGCGCAAAGGAAGACATGGAAAAAGAAATACAACACTCTTGAGATGTTACCTGAAGAGAACATCAGAGCCTACAATCAGAGGATAAATGAAGCAGTTTCTAGAATCAGAAATAATGGTGGAGAAATATCATAAGAAGACATAATGGACAAGTTGTTCACTACTTTAACAATAGACTATGAGAACAAGATCAATATTCTAGAGGAAACCATGTAATTTTCACAAGACTTCAAGAGAGAGACTTTGATTAGTAAAATCTCTACATTTGAGATATCAAGATTGAATATTGAACCCAAAAGTGAAACAACATTCAAAGCCTCAGTTCATGGTAAGAAACCTTTACACATTTCTAGCAATACTGAGAAAGAATAAGTTGATGAACAACTGGAAGAAATCATTGCCATGATTGCTAAAAGAGAAAAGAAAGGCAAAGGAAAGTACAAAGGACAGTTGCCATTCAAATGTTTTTCATGCAACAAGATTGGTCACTTCGCATCCAAGTGTCCCACAAGAGTAAATAAATTTAGATCTGATTATAAACCAAAATATAGAAAGGAATGCTATCATGCTGAAGAAAGTGTAACTAATGAAGATTCAGGAGAAGATGAAATTGGATTCATTGCCCTTAGAGACATGGAAATTTTTTTTGAGGAAATGGAAATTGAAGATGAAAAGGAGGCACATAAGTTAGCCCTAATTTCCAAAGCAAACATCCAAATTGATTGGATCATTGACAACAGATGCTCTCATCACATGATAGGTGATAAAGACAAATTTGTTCATCTAGACAAGTACAAAGGTGGTATGGTTAGATTTGGAGATAACACTCCCAAACCTATCATAGGTAGAGGATCTATCACCCTGGATGGAAAGAATGAGACAGATGATGTTCTGTATGTTGATGGATTACATCACAACTTACTAAGTGTTGGACAACTACTTGACAAAGGTTATCATTTGGAATTCAAAGACAACCAATGCATTATTAGCAACAAACAAGGAGACATGATTGCATCAGGCTCAAAGAAAAAAGGTAATGTTTTTCAGCTCAATTCATATGTAAGTTGTTTTGTTGCAAAAGTGGATGACAGTTGGTTTTGGCACAAGAGACTCTGTTATATCATTTTTTATAATATAGTAAAGATAAGCAATGTCAAGATAGTTAGAGATCTTCTAAGTATTGCAAGACCAGTTGACACAATGTGCAAGAAATGTGAAATGGGAAAGCATGTAAGGAGTTCTTTCAGAAGCAAGTAGAACTCAGCTAAAAACAAGTTAGACCTAGTGCATACAGATTTATGTGGTCCTACTCAAACAAGATCATACTATGGAGAAAGGTATTTCATTTTGTTTGTTGATGATTTTTCAAGGATGATGTGAGTTGCATTCTTAAAGGAGAAGTCTCAAGTGTTTGAGAAATTCAAAATATTCAAAGCTAAGGTTGACAATGAATCTGGGATAAAACTAAAATGTCTAAGATCAGATAGAGGATGAGAATTCACCTCTGACCAGTTTTATGACTACTATGAAGAACATGGAATCAAAAGACAGTTGAGTGCACCCAGAACTCCTTAGTAGAATGGGATGGTAGAAAGAAGGAATAGGATCATACTTGATACAACACATACTATGATGATTGAAGAAAAAGTTGTGCACACATATTGGAGAGATGCAGTCAATACATCATTCTATACTATCAATAGAACACAACTAACATCAGGCACAGATAAGACACCTTCTGAAATTTGGTTTGGTAATGTACCTACAATAAAATACTTTAGAATCTTTGGCAGCAAGTGCTACATCAAGAGAGATGATGGTGTTGGTAAGTTTGATGCTAGAAGCGATGAAGGTATTTTCCTTGGTTATTCTACTAAAAGCAAAGAATATAGATGTTTCAATTTAAGATTAAAGAAGATAATTGAAAGTACTCATGTAAAGATTGATGACAAGTTCATGGTTTAAGAGAGGTACTATGAATATGCACCTATGATTGAAGATAAACCCAGGCCTAATAGTAAAGACACTATTATTGAAGAAATGTTCAATTGCATTGATGTATCATGTAATGAACTTGAATCAAGCAAAGAAGTATCACATATTAAAAATGAGGATGTCACACCAAAACTTTCAAAATTCACATCTAGGTATCATTCAAAAGATGATATCATTGGAAATCAGAGCAGCAGTGTTTTGACTAGATCTAAAGCAAAAAGCTTAACAGTGGATGAAGAGGTATGTTTACTTTGACAGATTGAACCTTTAAATGTTGAAGATGCATGCAAGGACTCTGATTGGAAGAAAGAAATCAAAGAAAAATTAGATCAAATAATAAAAAATGATACATGGGAATTGGTTCCTAGACCTAGTGATAAAAATGTGATTAGAGAAAAGTGCGTATTTAGGAACAAGATGAATGAAGATGGTACATTGGTCAGAAACAAAGCAAGACTAGTGTGTAAAGGATATGCGCAAAGGGAAGGGATATATTACACTGACACATTTGCCCCTGTGAGCAGATTAGAAGCCATTAAGTTATTTTTGGCCTATGCAACATTCAAAGACTTCAAAGTATATCAAATGGATGTCAAATTAGCCTTTCTAAATGGTGACTTGAAGGAAGAAGTCTACATAGAACAGCCTGAAGGATTTAATCTATCAGATAAACCAGACATGGTATGCAGATTGAAAAAAACACTCTATGGACTAAAACAGGCTCCAAAAGATTGGTATGAGAGACTAGATGGTTATCTTACCAAGATTTGATTTAAGAAAGGAGCAGCAGATTATAACCTATTCATAAGAGAGACACCTGATGGACTATTACTTGCTGCCATATTTTTTGATGACATTATCTTTGGAGGTAATGACAAGCTTAGTGCAGAATTTCCAAAAGAAATGTAGAATGAATTTGAAATGAGCATGATTGGCCGTATAAAATATTTTTTGGGATTAAATGTAAAACAGATAGATAAAGGAATATTTATAAATCAGTCCAAATATGTGAAGGAAATATTGAAGACTTTCAAGATGGAAGACTGTAAGCCAGTGTGCACTCCTATGATAACAGGAAGCAAGCTTTCAAAAGAAGATGATTCCACAATAGTTGACAAGACATTGTATAAATCTATGATTGGAAAACTTATATATCTTACTCAATCTAGACCAGGCATATCTAATATAGTTGGAATTGTTAGAATATTTGTAGCAGAACAAAAAAAGAATCACCTAATGGAAATAAAGAGAATATTCAGGTATCTAAAGGGAACTATAGACTATGGTTTATGGTATCCTAAATCAAAGAATGTACAAATTCATGTGTATACAGATGCAAATTGGGTAGGTTGTATTGATGATAGGAAGAGTACTTCTGGAGGAGAAGTATTTCTTGGAGATAGGTTGGTTTATTGGGTAAGCAAGAAGAATATTTGTATCTCTTAGTCGACAGCAGAAGATGAATATGTTGCAGCAGCATTGAATTGTTCAACAATGGTTTGGATCAAGCAGATGGTTAAAGATTTTGGTATACAGGTTGATTATCCTATTGTTATTCACTGTGATAACACCAGTACTATC
>MU226834.1:133789-145620 GCA_018584345.1 Thuja plicata | reverse complement strand
AGATAGTGTTAAAAAACACTGTTATGGTGGTGTTGAAAAACACCAGTTTGTGTCAGTAGCGAGTTGTCCTTGAGAAGTGACAAGATTACTGACTCAAGTGTAAACTAGAGATATGATGAAATGGGGGACCCATGCCCCCAAGTAATGATGACTGACTTGACGTATGTTGTGAGAACAAATGAGATGTGATTGCCCCCAAGCATATGGCATTGAATCAATGACAAGTCAGGAGGGTTCACAAAGGAACCAGAGTGTCACCAAAGTGACCAAAAGATATGTACAAACTAAAGCGTAGAATCGTCAAGACCGAGTATCGAAAGATAGAGTGTGTGAGTATAACTCCAACTGGAATGGATTTGAGAAAACTTGATAGAATAGAGATAGTAGGCAGACGCAGTGAGAACCACTGGTGACTGATGCAAAAGAGATGCTCAAAATGAAGTGATCATGGTATAAGGTATACATCAGTAGGCAGACACAGTGAGAACCACTGGTGATTGATGTGAGAGAGATTCTCAAGAATAGAGAGCTCTATATAAGCTAAGGGATAGGAGGCAGACATAGTGAGAATCACTGGTGACTATCACAAAGTAGATCCGAAAGATAATAAGACAATGCCCCCAAGACTAGGAGGGTTGCCCTGAGAGTATGACCAGTTTCAATCCATGTGAGTTGGTGTCTTGATGGGAACTGAAAGCAAATGAAAGTAGGAAAGCAGTAATGCATAAAACCAAGGGGTGCTGTGATAGGTATAGCATTGTGGAACAAGAGCCACTTGTTTACCAGGTTTTCACCTTCTTGGCATAAATTCTTTTTTTTTTTGCTACCATGACGCCTGTTTGCCAGGTTTTCATCAATGGCACCTTTTTTTTCTTTTCTCTTTTTTTTTTGTATTTTTCAATTTTTTATTTTTTTTGTATTTTTGGAATATATAATTTTTTTGGAGATACATCAAAGTTCCTATCGCTAGGTTTTCACTAAGATGATCATTTTTTCAGGACTTTAGTATATACATGAGCATACTGAAGATGTCTCAGCTATAGAACCGCTTCAAATGAAGAGCGTTGATGGGCTCTTTAAGTTATTCTCCTTCAGTAGTAGAGAGTTGATAGGTACTAGACCCAAACACTGTAGTAACAATATATGGACCGAGCCAATTAGGTTCAAACTTGCCTTTCTGGACCCGATGTTGCTGATTTTTAGGATTCTCTCTCAGAACGAGATCACCCGCTTGGAAGTCTCTTGGTCGGACCTTCTTATTATAACTCTTAGACATCCTCTTTTGGTATGCTCTCAGGTGATCGAACGCCACTTGGCAATGTTCATCAAGTAATTCCAACTCTTGTAGCCGAGATATTCTAGTATCTTCATCAGTGATGAGGCCTCTCAGAGAGACTTGCAAAGAGGGAATCTTGACCTCAATAGGTAACACCACATCTGCCCCATAAACCAATGCATAGGGTGTAGCTCCTGTTGGTGTTTTAATACTTGTCCTGTACGCCCAAAGAGCTAGATTGATCTAGAGATGCCAGTCTCATCTAGATTTATGTACTGTGTGATGTAAGATCTTAAGGATTGTTTTGTTGGAAGCTTCTGCTTGTCCATTACCCTGAGGATAATAGATGGAAGACCAGTGTTGAGTAATTTTGAACTTAGAGAAAAGGTCTGTCAAATCCTTATTTTTAAACTATCCCCCATTATCTGTGATAATTGTCGAGGGTACACCATGTCTGCAGATGATGTAATTAAGAATAAACATTGCTACTATTTTGCTGCTGGCAATGGTGAGAGGGACTACCTCCACCCACTTAGTAAAATAATTCGTAGCTGTAATGATAAACTTATGTCCGTTAGAGGACAAGGGGTAGATCTGACCCACCAAATCAAAGGCCCATTGTTGAAATGGCCAGAAAGTAATAAAAGGAATCAGCTCCTTGGCTGGAGCATGAATCAGGTTTCCATGTAATTGACATTGTTTGCAGGATTTGGCAAACTGCATTGCTTCTTTTTCCATATCTGGCCAGTAGTAACCAGCTCTAATAAGTTTGTGGGCCAATGTCAGGCCATTAGAATGTGATCCACAGATGCCTTTGTGCACCTCTACTAACACTTGTTTGGACTCATCGGATTCTAAAAACCTAAGAAGGGTACCGTCTAGACCACATCTATACAATTCATTAGCAATGATGACAAACCATGAAGCACTACAGATTAGGTGACGTTTCTCATTCTGGGAGTAAGTATCTGGAATGATCTGGTCACATAGGTAGGAGAATATATGGTGGTAGCGGGATGAGTCATGTCCTATGATGGAATAGATCATCCGGGAGTCAGGGGAGTCATAGGCTGGGTAGCATAACGTCTCCACCAGGAATTCATGTCAAAAATCATTTTCAGGCATTTGCAGAATAGAGGCAAGAGTAGCCATGGCATCTGCTACTTTATTATCTGCGCTTGGAACCTGTGAAAATGTAATGTGAGTAAAATATTGTTTAAGATCATCAACCATCCATTTGTAGGGTATCAACTTATCATCTCTTGTCTGATAGATATCATTAACCTGATTGATGACCAATTGGGAATCTCCAAGAACATTCAGTTCATCCACACGCCACTCAAGGGCGATCTTCATACCATTGATGAGATCTTCATACTCAGCAATGTTGTTTGTACAAGGGAACAACATTTTGTATGCTTTTGGTAATGAGTATCTTTGAGGTGTAATGAGTAGGATCCCAGCACCTGACCCCTGTTGGGTAAATGAACCATCGAAGAACATAGTCCATGAGCGATGTGTAAGAAGGAATATAGACTCATCTGGAAATTCAATATGCAATGGTTGATGATCAACTAGAGGTGCCTCCGCCAACTAATCTGCTATTGCTTGGCCCTTAATGGCTTTTCTTTCAACATATTCAATATCAAACTCACTGAGAAGCATGACCCATTTAGCGAGTCTACCTGTGAGTGTAGCCTTACTAAGAAAGTATTTCAGAGGGTCAATTTTAGCAATCAACCGTGTAGTATGAGCCAACATATAATGTCACAATTTTTGTGAAGCGAACACTACTGCAAGGCAAGCCTTCTTTATAGTAGAGTATTTTGTTTCATAGGAGACCAGAGTTTGACTAATGTAATAAATAGCCCTTTCTTTCTTGTGCTGATCTTCCTGAGCCAATAGGATACCCAATGAGGTGTCCATAGTAGATATGTAGAGTATAAGTGGCTTCCCATGAATGGGAGGCATCAAGATAGGCGGGTTAGCAAGATACTATTTGAGTTGCGTGAACCCTTCATCACATTCTTTAGTCCATTGATAAGTCACACCTTTGTGTAGAGTCTTGGTAAATGGTTGTGACTTATCCGCCAGTTGAGATGAAATGTCGGATAGACTGTAGGCGGCCTTGAAGTCCTCTAATTTGTTTGATATTCTTAGGTGGTAGAATTTCCAGAATAGCTTGTACCTTTGCAGGATCTACTTCAATGCCCTTGGCAGATATGATATTGCCAAGTAGCTTACCAAATGTTACACCAAAGGCGCATTTCTTAGGATTAATTCAGAGACTAAATTGTTCCATATGATCTAGGATAGGTCCTAGATCAACAAGATGTTTGTTGCGGTGCATACTCTTAGCCAAAGTGTCATCCATGTAATCTTGCATAGTTTTATGCATCATATCATGAAATATAGTGGTAACTGCCCTCTGATATGTAGCTCTAGCATTTTTGAGTCCGAAGGGCATGACATTCCAATAGAAGGTGTCCCAAGCACATGTGAAAGTTGTTTTCTCTTGGTCCTCTGGTGCAATCTTTATCTGGTTATAACCAGAGAAACCATCCATTAATCAGTACATTTCATATCCAGCTGTCATATCTACGATCATATCAATGTTAGGTAATGGAAAATCATCCTTCGAACATGCCAAGTTTAGGTCTCTGAAGTCTGTGCAAACTCTGATAGATTTGTCATGTTTGGACACTAGAACAATATTAGAGATCCATTCTGCATAGTCAATGACTCTGATAAATACTTCTTTGAGTAATTTCTCTAACTTAGCTTTGACAAGTAGAGCTACGTGTGGATGCATCTTGCGAAGCTTCTGCTTGACAGGCTTAACACCTGGTGCTATGGATAGATGATGCATGATTAGATTAGGGTCCAGTCTAGGCATATCTGAATACTTCCATGCGAAGTTAATATTTTTCTTTCTGAAGAATGTGATGAATTCCTCTCTTTTGAGCTCTGATAGGGATTGTGCCAAGTGAATGATCTACAGTTCTGCCTCTGTACCCAAGTTGATAGGTTGAGTCGGTTCAATAAGGATAGATGATCTTTCCTGAAAATGACTAGGAAGCGCATCAAGTATCTCATCCTCGGGCGCCTCAGAGAGGTTTTCACCCTTAGATACATCATTTATTTTGACTATTTTTGGCTCTGATACTGCCACTAGGTGGTTTTCACCATTAGAGCGCCTATTTTTTCTTCTTTTTATTTTGTGACTAAGATACTTGATATCAGCCTCAGTCATGTTGACGCTTGCTTCGCTGGTAGGAGACGTTATAGGTTTGATGGCGTGTAGGTAACAAGAAAGAGCATAATCATTCTAGAATGTAAGGACTTCATTGGATGGGGAAGTGGTGTTCTAGTCTATAAGCTCGGGATGGCGGAGTGAAAGAGGAGCGACGGGTTCAAGTGCGTTCATAGTATAGTCATCAAAGGCATGTACAAGTAAGTCGAGACCTAAAGCGATCTCTTCCAAAGGTATATTAGAATTCCTTTGATCCCTAACGACCGTAGTAGATGACACATCAACATCTAGAGAGTCAGGCTCATGTGGCCCTACACTAGACCATTCACCTACTTTGAGAAGGTTTTCATATGCATTTGTTGTATCTGTATCTCTATTAGAAGTGACATAGGATAAGCTGTCAAACTCATATTCATGAGATTCCATTTCATCGTTAGCTCTCATGTCCAGGACGTGAGTAAAATCAACTCTTTGCCCCCAGTTGGGATGAGATCTACCTAGGACTTCTGCTATGGTCAAATGAGTACCTATAGACTCAGATACCTCTGTAGTGTTTGTATCATCACTTGCCTCCTATGTAAGCAGAAGTGACTGGCATTCTTGATCAAACCGCTCTTGAAAGTGCGGTGGTATGAATAAATCACTCTGATGACTAGGATTAAGAGTATATATGTCTTTCCATTCTTCATAAGTTAATGGAGCAATGGAGGTAGTAGATTCAGAATCACTATCAGTATCTACAGTATAGACACATGGCACAAAGTTGTCTGGTTCAGTAAAGAATGCAGCCAGGTCTGGTGGAATAGGATAAGGAAACATATCCTCATCGGAGTTGTCTTCAGGTTCTGCAATTTGAGGCGTTTCCTCAGAGATCAGTTTCTTGTCTTCTCTGGGTACAAACTTATATATTCCCAATTGGAACGTGAGTTTTTGGAAGCCTAGACCTGTAGAGTCGTGTGTCCTGTGACAAATAGCTTCAAGTGGTGCAATCAAAACCTTATGATTTGCACCTATGGGGCCATCCCCTTTATAACCGAAGTGTTGCATAATAGATAAGCCCTTGCCATAATTATTAGTTTTCATGTCATAAGGAGGAATGATTTTAGAGTTGTCTTCTCCTTTGTAAATCTAAGCCTTGATGGCTCTGTCTTCAGCTTCATCTTCTAATGGTACGGTGGCTTGTACAAAGGTACCACCATACTTCATTGGAGGTGAAGCTATAGAAGGTTTAGTTTTCTCAGAAGGTCTCCCAAAAGAACGGGGAGACAAAGGAAAAGATGTGATGGATAATACAGGTCCAATCTGATATCCTCCCATATCATTTTCTTTAAGAGTCAAGTTCTTTTCCATTTTTTTTAGTTTATCTTCAAGGATTTCAACAGATTCCCTATTAGTAGGCACAAGAATGTCAGCAGTTTTAGTGAGAGCATTGTAATCATAGCGTGTGGTCGCGCGTATAGTCACCTCAGAGCCTTGGAATGGGAACTTGATGCACTGATGATATGTAGAAGGGACATCTTGCATTTCATGAATCCTTGGCCTTCCTAGTAGGATGTTGTATGCCAAAGGGATATCAAGCACTTGACAGATAACATCACGTTCGACAGGACCAACTCTAATTGGAAAAACAACTAAACCCTTGGATTTACGTTCCTCCTCATCATAAGCTTTAATGGTTATATTTTTGCAAGCATCAATGTGGTCTTCACCATAGCCTAACTCAATAAGGAAACTAGCAGAGCAAATATTTAGGCCAGCGCCATTATCTATGAGAACACGGCGAACACGCTTGGGACCAATCATGACTTCAATGTGCAGGGGATTATTATGCAGGTAACTCAAAGAATGGTCATCTTCCTCAGAGAAAGACAAGTAATGTGGGGAGGTCAAGTGACCTACCATAGATTGAAATCGGTCAAGATCAAGATCTTTTGGGACATTTGCCTCAATGAGGGCTTTGTCCAGAATTTCCCTGTGAGCAGGGGAGATTTTTAAGAGCTAAAAAATAGTTATCTGAGCATTAGTACATTGAAATTGTTCAAGAATGCTGTAATTGGAAGCATTAGATGAGGAACCCACTTTGGGATTCTTAGTAGCATAGTCAACCTTAGCTTTATCCAAAGGTTGAGTTGATGTAGATATAGAAGGCTCAGGGCCTTTGAGAATGATTTTAGCGTGAGATCGAGTAACAACATTAGCGCTTACTTGAGACCATCCTTGTTTAGAAGATTGAGGTGCACGCCCTCATAAAATGAAAGGAATTTTGGACTTGGATGTATCTTCCTTCCCCTTAAGAATGAGGACATTACAATATTCAGTGTCAACAGGTTCAACCATATTAATGACATTGTCATTATTGGTGTAAGTATAGTTGACATTAGCATCAGTATTTTTGTGTTTAGATGATTCACCTTTTCCATGAGGAGGAAATGGATCTTTGAAAGCTTGGTGATCAGAATTTTTGTTGTGACTTCCCATAGCAATGACTTCACTATCAATGAGATCCAGGATTACATGCTGCAATTTTTGACAAGAAGATACGTTATGACCTTTGTTTTGGTGAAAATCACAATAAGCGAATTCATTCCACCAATGAGGTCTCGGTTGTGGATCAAAAGGTCATGAATTAGCCAATGGAGTAAGCAAATTATTGTCTACAAGAGTCTTGTAAACTGCCTCGAGAGGTTCTCCTAAAGGCGTGAATTCTCGCTTGGGTCTGGGAGCCCAAGGTTTAGGTCCAAAAAATCATGAAGTGCTTGGTTTGGATGCTACCGTAGCCTTTTCAGTGGCTTTGGCCTCTTGCATCATGGTAGTGAGATTAAAGGTAGCCTTGGAAGGCTTAGCAGTCACATTGTCTACAACACCATCATTCACAACATTTTGGTTCTTGTTGGGAAATTTGGATTTATCTTTGCTTGAGGAAGAAGACCCTTGTTTATTTTCCTTATGTAAGGTCAATTCTCCTTTCTTGATCATAAATGTCTCAATTCTTACAGCTTGTTTAATCATGTCATCAAAGGTTAAAGGACCTTGTAGCTGTACTTGATACCCAAAGTTGGGGAGAAGATTATCGAGAAATATATCCAAGTTTTCAGATTCAAGTATCTTGCGAGAATATCGTGTATAGAGCTGCCTCCATCTTTGGAGAAATGTCAAGAAGGATTCCCCATTATTTTGTTTCAAGTTGCAAAGATCTTGAATATGAACCAGATGTTGGATATTGTGAGAATAATGTTGTAGAAACAAATTGGCAATTTCGTCAAAATTCTTGATGCCAGTTGGTATTCTAGAAAACCAGTCCATAGCTGATCCTCCCAAGCTACATGGGAAAAGACACATAAGATAGGTTGTGTCATGCATGAACTCCATGGAGAGAGCACCAAATTCTCTCAGATGGTCTTGAGGGTCAGATGTACCCAAGTATTTGTCATATTTAGGAAGTTCAACTCCTTGGGGAAAAGGAGGCATGTGAAGAATTTTATCAAATGGGAAAGGAAAGATACTTTCCAACATGAATTGTGTGACAGGTTTGTCTTTTTCTTTCAAGAGTTGAGAGAGTTTCTCTCTCATAGTTTGCATTTCTTTTCGTAAGTGGGAATTTTCAGTTTCTTCCTCTTTCTCAATAAGAGTTTCTACAACATAATCAGAAGGTAACTTAGCCCCTTGATTGGATAGTTCAAGAATGTATTTTTCTTTCTCTTTAGCTAGTAGAATTCTCATCATTTTACAGAAATCTTTGTTAGAATGAGCTCTTGCAATATCTTCTTGAGTGATTTCAACTTCTACATCATTAGGGGGTTCTTCAGAATGGGACTTACCCCAAGTTTTAAAGGGGTCAGTTCCACTAACTTCACCACCTGATTGGTTATGATCTGCCATCTTGCTAGAATGAAAGGATTCAAGATGTAAAGACTTGGTATGAAAAGATTGAGTGTTCTCTGAATTTGAGTCTTCTTGGAATAAAGGATTTCGAACCTTACTAAGATCCATAGGAAATGATCGTTTACTAGAAGGTCGTCATATCGGGGAAGGAGATCAAGATGATTCCTCACTAGATGTAGTCAGTAATGGTGTGGAAAGTACAGATTCATATTGATTGATTGAAGGAAATGTTTTGCCACTTCGAGTTGTGACATTCATAGACAAAGTTTTAAACAAGGAAAGTGAACTAGGATCAAACTTGAACATGTCTCAAAGATTGCACAAACGTGCCAAAAGGTGAAGTATCCTTGGTGAAAATAGTCTAAGATGAGGCTAAAACAAGCCAAGAGATGACTATTGCGACACAAGGCATGACAACACAAATGAAAGAGATCAATAGGACATGAGACAAGACCAGTTTAAGCAAGAATCACGTAGTTCTCAACCCAAGAAACTAAGTTTCTGACTGTGTGAAGATAGATGGCAGAAAAATAGACCCATATCAGAGACCAGATTTGACAGAAGAAAAAGTGATTGGCAGATTTAAGCTCACTATTTTGACAAAAGGCTACAGTTTCACGCGATGAAATGCTATGTCGCATGAAGATTCTCACCGGGCCACGCGAAGAAATGCTTTCTTCACGCGAAGAAAGACACCAGAGGATGATAAAAATGACTGAAAAAAATTGGCACTGTTGCCAAATGTCATGCGACAAAGGGTTCTATATCACACGAAGATTTTCACTGAGTCGTGCGAAGTTTCAGAAATTTCACGTGAAACTATGCAAATGTTGAAAAAAAGTGTTTACAGAATCAGACTGTTAAGACCAGTTTGCATTTACCAAGATGAAATCATGCTATTTTCTGACAGATAGTTTAGTTTACAGATTGTTTTGAAAATGTTCAAGATTGAAAGTTTGTGTGTTTTGATGATAGTTTCGATTGTTCAAGTGATACACCCACGCAACACACATTAAACAGAATGTTTGTAGTACCAGAACAAGAACATTACAATCTTAGGATAGCCAGGACAATATCTGTTGAATCCCCACTTGAACCAAAGTTCAGCTATGGTTACTCTTAGTGGATAACTTAGAAGCTTGGAAGCACGGGCTCCTCCTTACATATGCACTCACTTCTCAGGCATACCAAGCTTCGAACCCAAAAGGAATTGCTTCCCAAAGGGGTGTTATCTCTACTAAAAGCCGTAAAAATGTGGGGTGTCTTAGTCAGTCTCTGACCTTCCACGCCAACAGATAGAGGGTTTTTGGAAAACTAGAACAACAGTTTGTAGTAAGGTCATCCGTTCAGGTGGTTGTGATCAAGTCATTTTCCCAATAAAGGGGGCTCTCCCAATCTGTTCAAAGCAAGGATTTCACCTTAACAATGTCAAGACTTTAATGCACCACTAGGGTACTGGAGGAGATTTTGGTTGCCACAACAAATTCACACTTGTCTATTGTGACATTAATCACAATAGCATTTTTTGTATACCGGTTTGGAAGGGCTTGGCTTTAGCCTATTACCGGTTGGGCATCCACTCTCACTGGCTGTGCTAAAGCTCTTGGGAGGTAGCCACTCTAGAAGAATCACATAAATTTATCTTACACCCAAGATCCATAAAGGCGAGGGGAGAGGATACATTCATGTAGTTCTTAGGATTAAAATCTAAAAAACACTTCAATCACGCAAGACAATGATTCATTTTAAGCACCAATCAAAGTGTGTTTTAACTACTGAAAAAAATAAAGGAAATTGTGAAAACAAGCAAGGTCTTCAACAAACGTCCTACAATGAAACCCATTAGTAATTTGTAATGCTTTTCTTTATATCAACATCCTGCAATAAACATGTTAGAAGTTTATGATGGCTTTTCTTTGTCTCAGCGTCCTGCAAACTACTGTTATGCTGTTTCAAAAGATAAAATCAGAAAATCACAGATGTCAGAAAATAGTAGGTGGTTAGAAAACTGAGGCAATGAAATATTAAATTGAAGCTCTGGACTATAATTTCACATGATAAACAATACTAGATCGTGCGAAGAACTTTTCTAAGCTACACGAAGAACTAGAAAGTTTGCGTGAACCAAAAAGAAATTTCACACGAAGTTCAAAATAGAGACTGTACGGAAGTACAGACAGAATGCAGAAAAGTGAAAATATGAAATGAAATGAGGCCAGATAGAAATATACCTACCCCATAGTATATTTCAGCTACAGCTACATCACTAGGAGTACTACTAGCGCAAGAGGATGAAACAAAGAAAGAGCGAGCTATCTACTACATTAGTAGAACTCTAGTCGCCTATGAGCTCAATTATAGTATCATTGAGAAAGCATGTTTAGCAGTTGTCTTTGCGTCATAGAAATTAAGACACTACATGCTCTCTCACACAGTCAAGCTCATAGCTAAGATTGATCCGCTGAAGTATCTTCTAAGTAGAACAGCGTTAACAGGCCGGTTGGCGAAATGGGTCCTCATCCTCAGTGAGTTTGACATTGAGTATGTTGAAAGAAGGGCTATCAAAGGACAGGTGCTTGCAGACCAACTAGCTGATTCACGACTTCAAGATGATACACCATTACTAGTTGAATTCCCTGATGAAATGATCATGCATCTCACCGAACACTCATGGAAGATGTATTTTGATGGGTCATTTACTCAACAAGAATCAGGAGATGGAGTTCTCTTCATTACTCCTCAAGGATATAAGATTCCCAAAGCTTACAAATTGATGTTTCCATGTACCAATAACATCTCAGAATATGAAGCACTGATCAATGGCCTCAAGCTCACCATGGAATGGAAGATCATTGAGCTACACATATATGGTGACTCCCAACTAATTATCAATCAGATCAATGGGGAGTACCAAACAAAAAATGAGAAATTGGTTCCCTACAAACAACTAGTTGAGGAGCTAAGTAAATATTTTGTCTTCATCACTTTTCAGCAGATACCAAGATCAGAGAATAGAGCTGTAGATGCTATGGCTACCTTGGCATCCATGTTACAACTGGAGGAATATCAATTCCGCTATGACTTCTTGGTGGAAGAACTATCCTATCCCACCTTTGCTAACCCACAATATCAGGTAATCTGTGCCTTAAATACTCCCGTTCAATCCCACTATACCAATATCCTTGCCTATCTTTCAGACCAAACCATTCCTCCCAATCTATCAAGAAATGAGAAACGATCTCTGATTAGGATAGCATCGCGTTACGTCCTCATAACTAACAACCTTTATCGATGTAGTCTCGACGGTACACTTCTTCGATGTTTAGAACTAGAAGAGTCTGATCTAGCTTTAAAAGACATCCACGAAGGTGTATGTGGGTCACATTCGAATGGCTTTTCACTAGCTAAGAAACTGCTCAG
>MU226834.1:102737-128715 GCA_018584345.1 Thuja plicata | reverse complement strand
TCAGGTCGAGTAGAGTCAGTGAAAACTCAGAATTGCCTAGTACAATAGGACTTTGATGATTTAGAAGAATGACAAATGCAACAAAATTGGTTAGAGTTGCAAGATGCCAATTTTGGGGTGTTACACTCGATACTATTTATTTGTACACCAAGGTGAGGTCAAAACTATCTCCTTGACTGTTATTGCTCTACTTTTTTACACAAGATCTCACTCATGGTTATTGTTGGTAGTCTCAAATTTGGCACAAATTTGGAGTGACCAATTCAAAATTTTCTCTAAGGAACGGTGAGTACCCTTGAAAACTTTTCAAAGATGCCTACTTGAATTGCAAGTAAAATGTGACCTGATGATTTCCATGACATACCAATTGGGGAACATGTTCAAAACTTATCATAGAGTATATGTAATGGGTCACAACTTTTAGTTATCCATTTTGATGAGTTTTGGAGATAGTTTTTTAAAGGTGTTCACTTAAATCTGTATTTTGCATGTTGCCTGATTATAGCAAATGACCTACTTGACATGCTTGCATATTTGAATTGATAGAGTGTCATGATATAAGGATGGGTCTGAGGTTTTTTGGGCATGAGAGAGAAGCTATATTTCCATTTTCAGACCCCCATGAGGTCATTTGCACATTTTTCCAAAGTCATTCCATTCGCAATTAATGTTGATTCTTAGAATGTGAAACTCTAGAATTATGAAGTTACTGACTTTGAGGTCTTCCAAGATGTATATCATTGAATGCCCTACATAATTGAGTTTTCCCCTATGTTAAAAACATGAAAATGTACCTATCTGAAGGATTTTAGACCTTGGCCAATCCAGTTATTTACTTTCCCAACTTGATTCCAAATCCAATTTCTGCATATTTGTTGAGTGCAAAATCAGAAAAATTGTAAGATGCTAAATTTGCAAACTTGTACCGGTTGACCAGTTCACCATTTTTGAAAGTTATTTGAAGATTCATATTCCATGTGTGAAGGTGAATCAAGCTCCAGAGGTTCATATTCTGAAGGTTCATCTTGATGACTATGATTTTAGTTTCAAAGGCAGTTTGTGCAGTTTGACAGTGCAGAGCAGAATTGGAGTAAACAGAATGGTCATTTTCTGAGAGTTGTTTTCAAGAACCAATTGTGGAATCATTATCATGGCATGTAAGTGTACTACTTGATCCTATAGTGAATTATTAGAGAATATCTTGCTAATCTTTCAATGACTGATCTGGATGAATTTTATGTTGTTTTAGCATATTGCATTTGTACAGTTTTTTGAATTGCTAAGTTTGAACAGTTACATCTTGTACCTGAGGATGAATCCAGAAAATCCCTTTTGCATGAAAATTAAATGTAGATAAATGAGTCATTCTTCCAAGCAATAGATCTTGAAGAGGTGATATGATAACTTTCCAAGTGGCACCTTTGGCAAGGTTTGCACAAGTCTGAATTAAGATAGTTGCAAAATATAACGAAATGGCATACTTTGCATATTATTATTATCTTTGTGACCGAGTGTTTTCAAAGCCATTCCAATCAATAAAAAAATTTCATATGCTGGAGAAGAATGTACTATTTGGACCCCATGATTGCAAAGCATTTCTTAGTCAGTTTTCAAAGGTTGATCTGGAGGCTACTTGCCAAAAATGAAGCCGATTTGCGAAACTTTGAAAGTTGTTTTCAAATGCTTGCCAGTGTGTTACTCTGTGGGTTGATTATAAAATGATTTATATCGGCAAGGTGAAAGTATTTTTGGAGCTGGAAAAATTTTTCTAAGCACTTTGAAATCATTACATTTTATTAACTGGAGTCAATGCAAGAGGATGTTGTGCTCATCATGAGGAAATGAATTAATGTTTTTAAATCAAAAACATGAAACATAACCAATACAAAAAATACAAAAGACCACACAAAGTTAGAGGAAGGGGAATTTATCAATAGAAAAACCAAGCAAGTGCGAAAAAGTTAGAGAAGTTGTGTAACACAAGGAGGATCCCACGCTAATATTGAGCACCAAGTTAAAACTTTTAAAACATTTGCATGTGAAATGAATTAATCTAATGCAAGCTGCACAAACAATTGATAGGGCTAGTGTATGGTAATGACGCTTGCATGGGAGATTAATAGAGTTTTAAAACTGTCATTTCAAATGCAATTCGCCAGTGTAATTAAAAAACTAGGGGGCTGCACATGGTACAAGAGTAAAAGTCTGCAAACTTAGAGGAGTTTTTTTTGTTAAACTTTAAAAACATTAAAATCCAATTCTAACATGTCTGCGCTGGAAATTGGTAGAGGAGCCCACGCCAAGAAAGAAGTAAGATATATACTAATCCAGTGCAATACAGAGGAAAATGACAAATCAACAAAATGAAATTAATCAAATGGAAAGATGTTGCGCAAAAGATGGAGGTTTTAAAAGGTCTTAAAAACATTAAAATGAAAATGTATTTGGGATATAAACCTACGCTGGAGTCCAAAAGTAAACCAATACAGATGCCCAAAGGAGACCACACACAACAAAGGAAGTATTTAATACATTGCAAATTTTTTAGAAAGGGAACCCACACACTGGACTTGGTGAAGGATTTAAAACAACAATTCTGGTGCTTGTGCATGACATTGGGTGAAGAGCATTGAAGTTTAAAAAAAAAAAAAACTAAAACCAACATTCATAACAAGAAGGTGCACAACATTATATGGAGGCTGTTCAAATTAAATAAATATTACCAGACAGAGGAATCTACACCAACATTGAGGGAAGTAAAGTTTTAAAACTCAGCAAACAAAATGTTGCACAGTGTCTAGGTTGAGATGTATTGTTTTTTAAAACTCCAAAATGCATTTAGCTAGGAAATGGAAAACAGAGAGTCCACATAGTTGTCCAAGAAGAATAGCTATGCACGGGAATGGTAGAAGACATTGAAGTTTTTTAATCAGTAAATACAAACCATTTTGCATTGGGGTGCAGTACTTAGTGGAATAATTTCAAGTTTTAAACAGTAGAATGCATGTGCATTGGTGAGCCCAGTTTGAAGGGTTATTAGTTTGAAATTTTCAATAAAATAATACATGCAATGTAAAAATGGAAACCATAGAATGGGGCACCCAATATGGTGGAGGAGAATGTAGGTTTTAATCATCAATAAAACATTGCCATGGATGAGCATCTTCCGGAGAAGTCTCAGAAAGCTTGAAAATGCAAAGGGAGTTATCCCACATGCATGGGGTTTTGTATGCTTTAGTGTTTATATACTAAATCACACAGTATGTAATTTGAAAAAAAAACCAAGAGGCCATTTGGTGTGCCTCTTGGCTAGACAGTTAAAGTGAATGGTGGGCCCCATTATTTTGGAGCAAAAATCAAAGAAAATTTTAAAACATTCTAAAGATTTAGTCCCACATTTGTCAGGAAGGGAACTTTCAATGTGTTTAAATACAAAAAGCCACATATGGTAATATGAAGAACAAAGCCCAGAGGCTCTCCATGCGTAGGTGGTGGGTGCATTGGGAAGCATTCCTAGAGGATGAACACCCAAATTTTGGTGGGACTCACAGAGATGACATGGCAGATGAGGTGGCTTATAGATCTGTAGGTTGGGCATGAATCTCAAGGTAGTCAAAATCAATCGATGACTTAATGGTTTAATGAGAAAGTTGCAAGAAAGATATCACTAAGCCATTAAGCCATTGGCTCACGTGGCACCTCAGAAACATGGAAAGATCCAGTACAGTGTAGAGATAGTGGCGAATCAGAGAATGACACATGGCGCCCAATGGACCTACGGACAAATCAGAAGATGCCATGTGGCACAATTTGGTAAAATTTGCAAATTTAAATTGAATTTATCTCAACAAGTAAGGAGTTAAAAAGTATGCAAGTTGAAAAGAATCCTAGGGTGGACTTAATGGCTTAAAAGGAAGATGCATGGCATCTAACCATTAAGCCATTAATCCTAATTGACAAGTGTCACAAGCTGAAATCTGGGTGAAATAAGGATAAAAGATAAAATTTGTAGATTTTTAAATAAAATGATATCTTAATTCAATAGTTTGACTATTGAAAAGGCACAAATATTTTAGAAATTATTCAAGAAATATGCATGGGAAGGGATAGTCTTTTTGGTGATTTAGGGGGCAAATTTTACCTAAAATACCAAGTATCATATATTGCCAGAAAGGTCTCAAAATGAGGATTTCACTTTTGCAATCCATTTTGATGCAGGATCAAATTAGTTTGAATAGAATGAATAAACAATGAGTCAGCTTAAATTTGGAAAAAATAGAGAAGACATATCGGTAGATAAAATCAGATTTTTGAGCAGTTGTAAAGGATTTAGTTCAAGATATTTGGGAGAAGGGACATGTGTTGAAGGGAGGATGAATCTAATGGTTTTTCTCTTTCTACTTATGCAGATTTCTTCCATTGTTACAGGGTTCCAAATTCTGGTCTCCATAGAGAGTTGTAGATTACTGGCTCTAGGAACTTCCAGTCATTTCATGGTTCCATTAGGGATATAGTTTGTTGATTGTACCAGTTTTGTATTCAAATAGAATAGAATGCCCTTGATTTTTTGCAGCTTATTGAAGCGGTATATTTCTGATTGCAAATTTGTGTACAGTAATGTGATTGTTCACACTTAATATGAGAATTCTAGATTCAGAACTCTCCTTGGTGTTAGTCTTGTGAAGTTTGAAATTTTAGATTCTTTGCATGGAGTTTATCTATGTATGTGTTATCATTCTTTAGTTCTGATCTAGGATCAGATTACATGATGTTGTAGATGTGACATAGTTTCATTCGGTTGTCTACAAGAGGATTTCTATAAGTAGTATTGATCTGGATTTATTGTGTTTATGGCTTGGAATCTCTGACAGAAGTTGATTGTTGTATTTCTGAATTTGGTTAAAGGGGATTGCCCAATGGATAAAGCACTGATCATTGAGTAGTAGATTATGTATTGATGCATATCTGGTTAAGTCTTCTCTATGTTCTTCATTTAAAGAAATAAACTCTGAATATCTGAAGGTTTTATGTGGTTTGTGGTTGTACTAGTCTCCTACTCCACTTCAAGGTTGATGTTTAATGGGTGATGTTGGATATTTGATTCTCTACAAATAATGGATTGTATGTTTGTCATTGATGACAACATATAATATAAAGTAGTGTTCTGCAAGCAATTATGAGTATAGATATTTTGGAGCCTTGCGTGTTTACATCTATGCTGTAGACATGTTCTAGATGTAATGTTCATACACGCAGATTTAGATATGCAGTTTCAGTTGAGTTATGTTAATTTGTTTTGGTAGTTACTATTTCTAGAGATTATCTGTTAAGAGCTGACGTATTTACATTGTTTCTTGAGTTGCGCCTATCTTTGGGATATGTGTGTTTATATTCATGTTTAGTTATGTGTTAATGATGATTATCCAAAGGCAATAAATGTGTTTTAATAGAAGCGTGAAGTTTGAGTCAATTTGGTAGAGCCGACTATGTGAAGCGATGTGTCTATTCATTTTGAGTTGTGCAGTCCTCACTTTAATTGCATGCTTAGTTAAGCCAACAAGAAAGTTACTGAAGTGTGTCCTACAGTCATCATGACCTTATCCTTGGGGAAGATACATATAATAGTTCAATTGTGATTGTAAAGTGTGAATGAAGTGAGAAAGGAATAAGACAGAGTAGAGAGAAAAGTTACATAGTAAGTCTACATCATTCATCAATTGAAGTTCTAAGTAAAGAATTAGAAGAAGATTACAATTCACTGGAATTGATCAAGACAACAAGTCTACACAAACAATTCATTTTCAGATATAGTATATATCTACCTTCCAGAAGGTTGCAACCTTCATCATTTGAGCAGAGATCTCTTGGATAGTGAGTCCTCACCCCTAATAGGGTTATTTGTAAAAGACTCCTAACAGGGTCCGACCTCTGACCAGGTCTCTGTACTTATTGCATTGTAAAGATCAACTCCTAAGAGGGTTGCAAGATCTTCTAACAATGATCATTATAAACTAGTATAGTTATTTGTGGGTACTAATTCCCACCATGGTTTTTACCTAATTTGGGTTTCCCCGTTATCAAAATTGTGTTGTTCATTTCTGTGTTATCTTGTTGAGTTTATGGTTAAATTTATTCTGTACTTAATTGGAAAAAGAATTAAATCTTGTAGATAACTGATTCATCCCCCCTCTTAGTTATCTCTTGGGAATATTCCTAACAATTGGTATCAGAGCCAAGTGCCTTAGAGAGAAAGCTTAATAGCTTAAGGTAGATCATATGGCATACTTCAAAAAAGAGAGTCCTAAGTTTGATGGAGAGAATTATCTTGATTGGAAGAACAAAATGATAACACATCTACATCGTGTTGATTTTGACATTTTTGAAATAGCCACACAAGAAGTTGTTGTTCCCTCTCTGAAAGAACTTGCAAAAGATGATGCTACTAGTAAACAAAAGGAGTTATTCACCACTAATGCAATTTCCAAGGAAACCCTTATAAGTGCATTATCTGATAATGAATTTTCTGAGATCAAGAAAGTAGACAAAGCCCACACCATATGGATGTATTTAGAAGACATGTTTGAAGGAGATATTCAAGAAAAGAATACGCGAAGAAAGACAGGGAAAAAGAGGTATAACAACTTAGAGATTCTACCTGAAGAGAACATCAGAGCTTACAATTAGAGGATTAATGAAGCAGTTTTAGGAATCAGAAACAATGGTGGAGAAATTTCAGAAGAAGACATAATGGACAAACTAATGACTACATTGACAGAAGACTATGAGAGAAAGATCACTATCTTAGATGAGACTATGCAATTTTAAAAAGACTTCAAGAGAGAGAATTTTATCAACAAGATCTATGCATTTGAGATATCAAGATTGAAGATAGAACCTAAAAGTGAAACAACTTTCAAAGCCTATGTCCATGGTAAGAAATTCTTGAGCAACTCTAGTAATAATGAGAAAGAAGAAGTGGAAACAGAACTAGAAGAAATCATTTCTATGATTGCCAAGAAAGAAATGAAAGGTAAAGGAAAATATGAAGGAAAACTACCATTCAAATTTTTTTCATGCAACAAAGTTGGCCATTTTGCATCCAAGTTTCCTACAAGAGATAAGAAATTTAGATCAGATTACAAGCCCAAATATACTAAAGAATGCTATCATGCTGAAGATGGTCTAACTGATGATGACTCAGGAGAAGATGAAAGTGGATTCATTTCCATTAAATAAATTGAGAAAATTCTTGAAGAAATGGACAATGAAGATGAAAAGAAAGCACAAGAGTTAGCATTAGTTTCCAAAGCAGACATCAGAACTAACTGGATCATTGATAGTGGATGCTCACATCACATGAAAGGAGAAAAAGATAGATTTGTATATCTAGACAACTACAAAGGTGGCATGGTTAGATTTGGAGATAACACTCCCAAACCTATCATAGGTAGAGGTTCTATACCTTAGATGGAAAGAACAAGATAGATGATGTTCCTTATGTTGATGGTTTACATCATAACCTACTAAGTGTTGGACAATTGCTTGACAAAGGATATCAGTTGGAATTCAAAGACAACAAGTGCATCATTAATAAAAAAACAAGGAGATATGATTGCATCAGGCTCTAAGACTAAAGGTAATGTCTTTCAGCTCAATTCAGAAGTAAGTTGTTTTTTTATAAAAGTATATGATAGTTGGCTATGGCACAAAACACTTTTGTCATATCAATTTTGACAACATAGTAAAGATAAGAAATGTAAAGGCAGTAAGAGATATTCCTATTATTGAAAGACCAATAGATACTATGTGTAGGGAATGTGTGATGGTAAAGCATGTAAGGAGCTCATTCAGAAGCAAGCAGAACTCAGAAAAAAACAAATTGGATCTACTGCATACAGACTTATGTGGTCCTACTCAAACAAGATTATATTATGGAGAAAGGTACTTTATTTTGTTTGTTGATGATTTTTCAAGGATGATGTGGGTTGCGTTCTTAAAGGATAAGTCTAAAGATTTTGAGAAGTTCAAAATATTCAAAGCTAAATTTGAAAATGAGTCTGGACTAAAAATAAAGTGTCTAAAATTAGATAGAGGAGGAGAATTCACCTCTGACTAGTTTTATGAGTATTGTGAAGAACATGGGATCAAAAGGCAGTTGAGTGCTTCTAGAACCCCTCAATAGAATGGGATTGCAGAAAGAAGAAATAGGATCATACTTGACATAGTGTGCACTATCATGATATAAGGAAAAGTTGCACACACTTATTGGAGAGATGTAGTCAATATAGCAGTCTATACTATCAATAGAATACAACTAAGGCTAGGCATAGATAAGGCGCCTTATGAAATTTGGTTTGGTAATGTACCTATAGTAAAATACTTAGAATCTTTGGAAGAAAATTCTACATCAAGAGAGATGATGGTGTTGGTAAGTTTGATGCTAGAAGCGATGAAGGTATTTTCCTTGGTTACTCTACTAAAAGAAAAGCATATAGATGTTTCAACTTGAGATTAAAGAAGATAATTGAAATTACACATGTGAAGATCAATGAGAAGTGTTAGAATGAATTTATAATAACTGAGAGGGGAGGGGTGAATCATGCAGGAGTAGCATATGTCAGCAACTTTAATCATGCAGTTTACTGTATAATGTAATTAGCTTGTAGAAACATAACAGTAAAATAAACCATAAGCATTCATACAAGTTGACACAAGTATTTAACATGGAAACCCAATATGGGAAAAACCACCAATAACATGCTACCAAGTTTCACTCATTTGAAGTGAGCTCTGTGAGGAGCCAACCCTGTTAAAGGTTACAATAACACACTATTAGGTGTGACCTAGTTAAAGGATTTAATCACCCTATCAGGAGTGGCCTTGTTAGAGGACTTATAACATTCCACCTAAATGTCACCTTGTTAGAGGATTTATACAAATGACTGTTAGATCAACCTTGTTAAAGGATTTTAACTGATACAATGATTAGAAAGTAATCATCAGTTGTGATCTGATACATACAACTTACTTTGCAAAATTCAAATCCAATTACAACTCTGATGCTAACTTACTGGATGGCCTGCATTGTCATTTCAATCTTCTGATCTGCTTGGAAATCTGTCAAGCAATCACACATGCAACTCTTTGCTTCTGTATTCAACCTTCTCTACTAGGTCATGCCAAATAGTAAATCAACTATGCAATCCTCTTGCATACACACATCCACTTGCACTTGCACTTGCACACATAAGGAATAACCCCTTGAGGTTATCATATACCTCTCTATCTAGTTAGATAAATCTTTTCCACTTAATCAAGATCGCAGATCTTAGGTTAGGTCAGATCCAATGGATCATTCCATCATTACATTACATTTACTTCTCCAAAGTAGTCTCTAATTAAATCTTCAAACCATGCATTAATTATGGTTACCCATACATTAAATGACGTGGATCAATCTTTAATTAAATTTACATATCCCAATAAAATTAACTAAGTCAGCCAGAGATCTCAAATCTCATCATTAATCCAATTACTATAAGTCGGCCAACATCCCTATTTTCACTCAGCAATTTCACTGGTGCTTGGCACTAAACAAACTTTCTCGTCACAACCAACTTCACTCGACACAAACAACTTTGCTCTGCACAAGCAACTTTTCTCAGCGCAAGCCAAACTTGCTCAGCACAAAATAACCAGAAAAACTATCTTTGAAAGATAAACAACTAATAACTTTTCCAGAGTGCCAAGTGATCAAGTACCCTTTTATTTTCCTTAACTCAACCATTTACTTGGTCTTCTTGTTAAATATTCTTCATCAATAAATAGATATGGTACTCAAGCAGATAGTAATAGTCTCACTAGTTAAGGTTTGACAACAATGACAAAATAACAATTTCTTGCATTTTCACTTTCCAACAATCTCCCTCTTTAGCATTGATGGAAACACAAAATATTAAAACCATGATTTAACAAGAATAGTTACCATACAATCCAAAAAGTCACCTATGTTCCTTGATATGAACAAATCTTCATTAATTTCTTTAGCTTCATTCTGATTCTCATCTGTAAAACATTTCCCCCTCTGTGTCTATAATCACACTGTAATCATTTGTGTCTAAACATCTATAGACTCCCTCTAAGTAGATAATCACTTCAATTTTTTCAATAATAACTTCAGCCTCTATATAGGCAATCTCACCCTCTTTATACTTCTTCATTTATGTAATCTTTCCCTCTAGGTAATCTCTCCCTCTTTGACAACAATGCCAAAGATGTTGAAATCTTTATCATGTAGATCTTCAGTATCATGCTAATCCTATCATCTTGATTATGACTTATTTTATTTTTTGTCCTTGTCCAACTTCACAACTTTAGTCAGCATCCTAAAGTGTGACTTACTATGCATCAATGTGTCAAGTATTCTGAATGTAATATTTGATGCAACAGTACCATACAGAACTTAATTAGCTTCTATTAGGGGAATCACCCCCATTTTACCTCATAGATACTCATGAGCATCCTTGGATAGTGCCTTTGTGAATATGTCTGCTAATTGTTCTTTAGTATTCACATAATCCAGTCTCGCTTCTTTCTCCTGGACTAGCTCCCTCAAGTAATGATACTTGATAGCTATGTTCTTTGTCTTTGAGTGCATAACAAGTTTTTTAGAAATATTAATGGCACTCACGTTATCACAATATATGACAACTGGTTCAGTGATTTCTTCCTTCATACCTTTCAGTAGTATCTTCAACCACACAATGTTAGAATAGTTGACTGTTGCTGCCACATACTCAGCTTCAGCTATAGATTGTGAGGTGCAGTTCTGTTTCTTCATTGTCCATGAGATCAATCTTTTACCTAAAATAAATGCTCCACCAATAGTTCTTTTCCTGTCATCAACATTTCCAGCCCAATCAGAGTCAGTGTAAACTCTGAGTTCAAACTTATCATTCTTCTTGTAGTATAGACCATAGTCATTAGTTCCTTTCAAATATCTTAGAATCCTTTTTACTGCCATCATGTGAGTTTCCTTGGGGTCAGCGGAAAACCTTGCAACAATTCCAACAACTAGGGCAACATTAGGTCTACTGTGTACAACATACTATAGTTTTCCAATCATTGATCTATAGAGTGTTAGGTTCACTTCTTTTGTGTCATCATCTTTTGTCAACTTCTGTCAAGTAGCCATGGGTGTACTCACTAGTTTGGACTCTTCCATTCCAAAAGTTTTTAGTATCTCCTTGATATATTTAGATTGAGTGATATAGATACCATTCTTCATTTGATAAATTTTTAAGCCAACAAAGAATTTTATCTCACCAAACATAGACATCTCAAATTCAGTTTGCCTCTCTGTTGCAAATCTATGGCATAACACATCTTGTCCACTAAATATGATGTCATCTACAACAATTTCACCTAATAATGTACCTTTGCTTTGCTTTATCTTCAAGTATAGGTTGTTTTTGTCATTGGTTCTTTCAAATCCAATCTTGATTAGATAATTGTGCAATCTCTCATACCATGCTCTTTGCGCTTGCTTCAGCCCATATAATGCTTTGTGCAATCTGTAAACCATATTCCTTTTGTTTGGGTCAACAAAACCATTAGCTTTCTCAATATACACTTTTTCTTCCAAGATACCATTGAGAAATGCAAACTTTACATCCATCTAATAAACTTTGAATCCTTTACAGGCTACATATGCAAGTAAGGTTCTAACTCCTTCCAATATTGCAATTGGGGTGAATGTTTCACCATAGTCAATTCCTTCCTCCTGTACATAACCCTTGCATACCAGTCTAACTTTGTTTCTTGTCACATCTCCATGCTCATTCAGTTTATTCCTGAATACCCACTTTGTACCAATTACATTTTTATCCTTCGGCCCAGGTACAAGTGTCCAAGTCTTGTTCTTTTCAATTTGTTCAATTTCCTCATTCATTTCCTGTATCCAATCTTCATTTTCTAAAGCATCTTTCACTATTTTGGGCTCAAATTCACATAACAAAAATGTGTGATTTCTCAACTTACTTCATGTCATGACTATAGAATCCTTCGATCCAATGATTTGATCAGAATTGTGGTGTCTCCTCACATATTTTGCTAGAGTAGGCTCAGGTCTTGCTTTAGATTCAATGTTTGTGTTTAGTTCTAGTTGATTTTGAGACTCGGCATCTCCATCATATAGCTCAGCATTCACTTGCTGTTGCTCGGCAACTCCACTCTATGACTTGGCGGGTGCATGTTGTTGCTCGGTAGTAGCCTTAGGTAATGTATTAGAATCTTCCTCATCCAGATATATGAATGATCTGTAGCTTTCAGGCTCTTGTGTACTTTCAGCTTCATTCCTTTCTGTAAACTCATCAATTCTAACATTTGCACTTTCCAAAACCTTGTTAGTATTAGAATTCAAACATTTGTATGCTTTTCTTTTCATTGAATAACCAAGGAATATACCTTCTTCACCTTTAGCATCAAGTTTTCCATTTCTGTTATCCTTTAGTATAAAACATTTGCTTCCAAATACTTTAAAGTACTTTATGTAACCACTTGAATTTGGTCTATTCTAACTATGGACCCTATTTTCCCTAAGTGTGATCATACCCTTGATTATGTCCAAATGACCCTGTTACTGCTTGGCATAATTCTTCAAATCAATTTAATGTCCTAGGTGATTCTTATCACTAAAATATATTAACTATTATAGCCATATGATTTAAATCAATTCAAACCAATTAAATCAAACATGGCTATAGTATTTAATTATAAAGGAATTAAATAAATCCCTATATCAATTATCCACTTGCAAAATAACCCATTCCCCTAGCCTATTTAATTTAATTAAAATGGCTATAGTCCCCTAATTATTAGAAAGCAATTAAATTGTTTAAATAATTAATTCTTATATTTTTGAAAGAACTAAATAATTTTAATTCATTTATTAATATTCCCTTAAACCCCAACCTAACCTATCTCAACCACTTCTACCTTGGGTTCTAACCCTTCTCAACCCATTCACCCTTGCTAATCTATCCTAATCCTAATTCTACCCTAACCCACCTCCTAATGTTGTCACATTCCATTAAGGAATGCTTAACAACTCAACCCACTTGGGAGAGTCAAATTTTTCAAGCTGGACTCTCTCCAAGTCCACTTTCTCAAGCCACCGTCTTACACCCTTCCCTTGCTTCTTTAAGGCTTTCATTAATGCCTTATTAATGAAGATGCCTTAAGCCTATGTCTCTTTCATGCCTTATTAATGCCTTGGGCATTAATGGTTCTTACACCTCCATTAATGAGTCTCTCAACTCATTAATTCACCTTGTCCCCCCCCTCTCTCTCATTCTTCTATAAATAGAAGCCATTTTTGAGAGTAAATAAGCCTTCATCTTAGATTACAAACGCATTGTTATGATGTTGAATTAATACTAAACTAACATTTCACTTCTTAAATCATGCTTTTGCATTGTTATTATTTCCATGCTTAGAGCTAGAATGCATGTTTCTCATCTTTTTAGCTTGTTTATAATCTAAAATCCTTCATACTAGGTCATATATGTCACTGATTGTAGCATAAATTGAGGGCTTTTATGTTACTAATCACACTCTTCCTAGTTAGAAGGCAATAGGCCAATATTAGGTGGTTTTGCCTTCTTGTCTAACCATTTTGAACTAATGCAATGACTTATTGATGTGTTGTGTCTCTTTTATCAGGTACACAAAAACACACACACATTTCTAGCACCCACCGTGGGGCTCGATTTTAATTTGGCCTCATTTTCTAACACTTTTTTGCCAATTTGAATGCTCAGGGTTCGGTCACAGGATCATTTTCAGTCATTCAAGATCGCATCCTAGATATGCCATCACACCACAGAAAACTAGGATTGCATCCAGGATTTCCTGGGTCATTTCTGGTTTAGGCTCACATCTGGTCAGCAAGGGATCACATTCAGTGTAAATGCTCGCATACGGTATACTATGTCACATTTAGTATAAATTTAGGCTCGCATCTAGTTAAAAATCTTATGCATTCAGTTTATGTAATCCTAACATTTTGACAAGTGGTGTTTGTGGTATTTTGCAGCTTAACAAGTGTTTGTAAGTTATTTTTGGAGGTTTTCATGGAGTTGAACTAAATAAATACTAGCTCAGTTTTATAGGTTGCCAACCCCCCATCTTGACCTCTATTTACTTGGTTTCAAAATTTAAAAAACATATTCCTATTTGTCACTAAACTTACTAGAGGATTATGCTCTTTTCCTTATAAGGAAAATCAGACACTCATACATTAGTTTATGGATTGAATAGAATTTGGGGTAAATGAACAAGCAAACAAATCACTTAATTCCTTTTGGATAGTAAATGAACAAAAAATAGCACTAAATATGTGGGATTAAAGAACAAGTTCAATCACTTAATTCTTTTTGGATCAAGAATTGAACAACACAGATCATTAAATCATTGTGGTTAATTGAACAAGGCAAACTTTCCCTTTCAAGCATCCTATTTTCTTTAAAATAGGAATAACTAAATTGAGCTCAACATAGCTTGAAGGAATGAATTTTTCTTTAAGTGTTTTGGGAGAAAATGACTTAGATTAGGAGAGTATGCTCTTCTTCTTCAGAAGAATCAGAAATCTAGACATCCAAAGCTCGCCAATCCTGGTTACATACATTTAAGCAGTAGAGGGCCTACTGGTTGAGGAAAAAATATCCCAAGAACAACCCAAGTGAGGACAGGTCTTACGCCGACCCTTCCAACTCACTATAAATAGTTTCTTCCTCATAGGCTAAAGCCTTGAAAGATGGAACTGGTTTTGTTCTTGGAATTTTGACATCATTCATTGAACATATCAGGGTATATGTAGAGCGGAGCTGCTTGAATCTTGCTTGCGATACTACATATATTCAGGTACTCAGGGATATACGCCTCAATTTTTCCTTGTGCAATTCTATGGGGGATAGTTTAGAATGGATTGCCCAGTAATCTACAACAAACTTCAACTAAAATAATTCCTAATTCACCCCCGAAAGGGTGATAATCTTTGTGCATGGAAAAAAGTAATTGTCCCAAGACACTCGTCATATTGTGCCCGCACTTGCATTTGGAGTCAGCTAATACAACATCATGACTGGAGCCATTGCATTCTTGGTGATGGTTGTATTCTGATTAGCATTTGAGTGTGTACCTGAGTCAACAAGCAAATATTTTCATCCTCCACCTAGATAATAGGAAAAGATGAGTGTTTTTTTCACCCTCTTAACAATGCAAAATTGTTTGATGTGTTCTAAAGATCATTAAAAAGATAAGCTCCTCAAAACAATCAACAAATTTCAAACCCTAGAGTACAAGTGTTTTTCACACCTTCCGACACCTCTTGGCACAATCTGGAAACAAGCAACTTCACGCACCTCAAAAACAAACTTTTCAAAACTGACCCAAACTGACAAAGATATCATAAGATCATATCCTATTTTCCCCGAGTCGTATTCAGTGTTTAGGATCACATTTGGTATTTAGGATCGCATTTGGTCAGCAAGAAGTTGTATCCAGATTCTAGGATTGTATCTGGTACCATCAGAGGCTCGCATCTGGGAGCTCCCATTCAGGACAGTGGGCAGTTGTAGAAATTTTTCTTAGGAAGTCTCATTTGATTAGGATACCCTTTTTTCTCTTTAGTTGGTTCCTGTTGTCTCTTTTAGTCTCCCTGTTGTAATTTCAAAATACTTTCAAAATGTCTACCTTGCATGCTTAGTTATTCTTTCACGATCAGTTCAATACGTCTGGTCTACCCATTTTCTATCAACAACTTGGTTCCCAGCTCACTATCAGGGCATTCTAACCCTCTGACGCTAGAATCATTTACATCCACCAACAACAAATAGTTACTTTTACCTAGACACACCCACTTGAACAATCTGAAATCCTTACTTGCACTATTGGGAAACGTTAACAAAATTGAGAAACAAACTTCATGGTTAACACAAGATGCAACCAGTACACAACTAAAGGATCAAAAGTGCCTCCTAAAACACCACACTTTCAAGGAGAAACTTCTCACAGTTCCCATCTTGATCTAGATTCACCTCAAATGGATAGAAACACTAACGAATGCAGTAAGGCTTTTGAGGGTAATAATGATGGCAAACAAGCACAATCTGAAGGCACAAAAGAGGAAGAAAGACCCAAGTTTGAATATAATCCATTTGGATCAGACAATGAAGAAGAGATCCCTGAAGATGAATATGAAAAACTCAAAAAAAGTAAATGGATCCACAAGCTATTGGAACGGATAATTGGTGACGACAAAGAAAAGTACTTCCTCCATCTAGCATCCACAGGTGTCAAGTTACCCAAGGATTATAATGTGGAAAATCTCAAAGAAAAGGAGGTACCAAACCTGATATCTATTCTCACCAAATAGTTCAATCTAATGCAAATAGAGCTCACCAACCTCAAACAAGAGAAGGAGAAACCCAAAACAAAATACTGTTTGGACGCCATTTGTCCATTTCCTTTTGAAAAGAGTATCACTATGGTCCTGTTTCCTCCTAATGTGGCAAGGCCAAAGTATGACAAGTACATGGGAGAAACTGATCCACATGACCATGTAAGGGAATTTTGTGCTCTAAGCATTGAGTACATGCATGAACCCACATACCTCATGCGACTATTTCTAGGAAGTCTAGGAGGTAATGCCATGGAGTGGTTCTCAAAATTAAACCCTAAGGTCAAAACATTTGAGGAGTTAATCCAACAATTCATTCAACATTACTCCTACAAAATCCAACATGACATAATTATGATGGATCCATGTAACACGAAACAACAAATTGGAGAATCATTCACACACTTCCTACAAAGATGGAGGAAGATTTTTGCACAATATTCAAGGGTCATTCCCGAAATGGAGAAAATGGAAATCTTCGTTAATAATCTAGTGCCTAAATTGAGCTATTCTCTACAAAAGCAAGACTCTCCTAGCTTCGATAGGATGATTAAAAATGCCCTCCGTATTGAGGAAGTCATGGTCAAAAAGGGAGAGATCACCCTTCAAAAAAAAAACAAAGGCAGTAAATAAAACTCCAAGCCTAAATGGTGGAAATAAAACAAGAATGTTGTTAATGATAGAGTGGTTGATGCCTCTAACATTAATCCTAAACCTGAGGCATTCAATCTAACCAATGGTATGCAAGCAAGCAAAGATGCTAAGGTCACACCTCTCGTTCCCAAAATGAAAAATAATAACAACAAGGAATGAACATGGACTTCAAAACCCTAAAGAACATTCACTCCTTTGGGGGAGACTCTTGAGCCATTTTGAAAACATTGATGGATAAAAAAGTTCTTACAATTCATGATTCTAAACCATGGGAACCAATGGTCAAACCCAGATGGTGGGATGATAATTCCTATTGTGTCTTCCATAAAAACAAGGGACTCAAGCCTAATAATTATCTCAAACTTAAGCATGTCATCCAAGAACTTATCAAAGGAGGTAAGATCAAAGTCAATGGACATACTACCAATGAGGATCATACAACATTCAACAAACTTTTTCCTAATTACAATCAAGGGGAGAAATCTAAAGGAAAGGGTAATGAGGTAAACTACACCTATTCCAAAAGTGACAATGTGATTAATATGCTCAATATTAAAACCGAATCCATCAATGTGATCAAAATTAAAGGTGCCTCATCCTCCTCAAATGTTGTAACATGGAACCAAGCATAGGTTATAATAAAAGGACCTCCAAAACTGACATCAACATCAAAGGTTCATATTATAACTATTCCTAAACCAGTAGCAAAACATGTGGTCACTATCCCCAGAGAAAAATATGACTTGGTAGACCAATTACAATGAACCGCTGCCAAAATTTCCATGTTCAAGTTACTCAAGATATCCATGGTACATAGGGAAATCCTAGAAAAATCTCTACACATTGCTAATGTTCCAAAGGATATCGATATAGACAAATTTCAAGCGATGGTCAATCACATCTCAGCGCTGCAATACCTCTCCTTTTTTGAAGAGGATGACAAGTAATTGACCCATCCACACAATCAACCCCTCCATATCAAATTCCTTATTCATAAATCCTGTGTTAGACGTGTATTGATAGATAGAGGCACAAGATTGAATATCTATACACTGGATCTCATCAGGAGACTAGGTCTCTCAGAACAAACAATTGACACTAGAAAAAAGATAACCATCAAAGCTTATGATGAGGAAGAGAGATCCTCCAGAGGTCTTATTGCTCTACCTATCAAAGTCAGACCCATCAAGAGGAATGCCATATGTCAAGTTATGGATCTACCACTAGCCTACAATATTCTACTGGGGAGACCATGGATTCACAAAATGCAAGCTGTACCATCCACTTATCACCAATGCATAAAGTTCCCACATAATGGGATAGAAGCGATGATTCCTATAGATGCCAACTACACTTGCAACAATATCAAAGTAGGTAGCATGATCCCACACAACAAAGAGGCTATGGATGTAGTTGCTCCTGAAACAACCAAGGACATAGTTATGAAGAGTTTTAGAAAAACTTTGAAACTCAAAGAAATAGGTATGGGAGAGTACAAGCTAGACCTGACTCCTTCACTGACAGACCTTCCTATGTCACCGAGATCCTATGGAAAACCTTCATCAACATTCACACCTCTAGCATTCAAAGAGCCAAAAGTACACAAGGCAACTGGCATGATAAAGGCATCCATGTCTTCCTCAGATAACATAGAAGAATAGGTAGTCTTGGACTAGCTTTACAAAGGAGAACCAGTGGAATCTGAGGTCAAACATGTGAAGATATCCCCATAACAGTATGGAAAGGGATATGATTTCCTCACACAAATGGGTTACAAAGGAAAGGGACCTCTAAATGACATAGGACGAGGGATCATTGAACCCATACCCATGGAGTTCCGCAACAACAAAGATAAAATAGGACTGGTTTTTAATACTCAATCCAACAAACCTACTTCAAAAGAGAGTCCACCTTCTGAAACAGGGAGTGATAAAATAGATGAGATAATATTGGAACCATGGCCTTATGAGAGATTACTACATATTGGTATAGAGAATCTTGAATATCAAGGAGAACGCTATATACCTAGCTTTGAGGTACCACAGGATCTTCACACTCCTTTGCTAGCACAACCTCCTATTCAAGAGGCAGGAGACACCATAGCAATAATCACTCAAGAGATACCCCGGACATAGAATTTACATCCTAACTAGGGGTAATCAGTCACAATTTCACATGTCCTTGATCTACCCCACTTTGATTTACAAGAAGCTAATCGAGTACATCAGCTAACCATCACTGAATACTTAAACAAGTCTGATGATGATGTCACAGACTTTCATCACTATGAATGGGATCGGCTATCTATTACCTTTGAAGATATTGGAATTGATACAATTCACATGTTTGTGGCTCCCTTAGCCCCTAGTAGACGATTTGCCACTCCTTTCAATGATGTTGATCCTCCTAAAGAAAAAGAAGAGCTCCTTCCCCCAATCATTGATGGAGACACTGGTGAATACATAACTCTAGAAGAATTTCATAGGCTACAAGCAAGAAGCCTCTTTTACAGAGGGATGATGATGAGATTTCTACTGATGAGTCGCTAGAGTTCGATCCATATATGACTAACAATGACCCTTTTAATGACGATCTCACTCTTATTGATCTAAATATCGAAGAAATTGACTTAACAGATCATGTCATGTTGGTTAATGGTCTTGATGCTAACATAATGTTGTTCTTTCCAGAATCTGACTCTCTAAAATTGGTACTTCCAGACCTAATTTATTGGACTAAAACAGATCCTACTCCTATCCTTGACTTTTCCAATGATCACACCCTAGCTTGTTAGATCAATGCCTATGAACCTTACCCTTCTTCCACCAATGCAAGGAGTGAGAACATGTCATAGGAGGATATCAAGTTTCTTAGTCACAAACTAAAAAAGAAAAATAAAAAGTGGACTAATGGTGAAAACCACTCTGTGGCAGTATCAAATCCCAAAATAGTAAAGAAAGAAGACATATCCAATGGTGAAAACCTCTCAGAGGAGCCAAAGGATGAGACTCTTGATATCCTCCCTGAACACTTTCAGGAAAGATCTTTGGTATTGATTGAACCAACATAGCCAGTAAACTTGGGCACTGTTGAAAATCCTCAAATAGTTCATCTGGCACAATCTTTATTAGAAGAAGAGGAGATACAGTTCATAGAGTTCTTGAAAGAGAAGAAGATCAACTTTGCATGGTCTTACATGGATATGCTAGGGCTGGATCCTAATCTCATCATGCACCACTTATCTATAGCTCCTGGGATCAAGCCCGTGAAACAAAAACTTAGAAAAATGCATCCTCATGTTGCATTATTGGTAAAAGTGGAGCTAGAAAAATTATTGAAAGCTGGATTTATTCGAGTCATTTCCTATGCAGTGTGGATCTCCAATGTGGTTCCTATTTCTAAATCTAATAAATCTATCAGGATCTGTATAGACTTCAGAGACCTAAACAAAGCATGTTTGAAAGATAAATTCCCTCTACCAAACATTGACATGATCATAGACCTTACGACAGGCTACCAGATGTATTCATTAATGGATGGATTCTCAGGCTATAATCAAATCAAGATTTCCCCTGAAGATCAAGAGAAAATCGCATTCACATGCGCATGGGGCACATTTTGCTGGAATGTCATGCCTTTCGGGTTAAAGAATGCCGGTGCAACATATCAATGAACCATGATGACAATATTCCATGACATGATGCACAAGAACATGGAGGACTATGTCGATGACACATTGGCTATGTTGGTTGTATTTCTTGTTTTGGCAGTTTTCCTGGTTCCTTGTCCTGCTCTCTGTATTCTGATGTACTCAATTCTGTTATCTCTTGTTCATTATGCCCTTACCCATGTCAGGTTTTAGGTTTTCAATTCTAAACCTTGCTCAATTTGTAGAAACCCTGAAAACCCTTGTCTTTCCAAGTGTTAAGATTAAAATTAAACACTAGGTCATGGCGCTTCTGTTTCAAAGTTACTTTTTCATTCACTTAAGGCATGTGTTTCAATTAAATTGCCTTGTCGCGATATCCCGAGCGAATATTCCTTCAACCTTCCCGACTTGGCATTTTCCTTATGTCGCATGGTCTCATTCAAAATTAGAATATTCCTTTGGCGTTCTGAGACTCAGTGATTTCTTTCATGTCAGGTAGTCACAAGATAGTTATGTCATAAGGCTTTATGCAGAAGGGACCCACTGCTTAGTCGGGTGATCGCAGGAGATTTTTAACAGTTATGAAAATTTCTTCAGACTTCGCGATTACCTTTTGTCGCTTTATCGCCAAATGAGTCAAAGTTAACAGCTAAGCGAAGCCTTCAGTCGCATGGTCTCGAAAAAAATAGCGGTTAAGAAATACTAACTGAGACTACGCGACTAACCGTCTGTGGTTTACAGTAATGCTTAGTTGGGTTGTCGCCAGAACAAGATAATGTTTCAGTTTTCCATTATGCAGCAAGAGGAAAAATGACTGTGTGACACGTGTCATAAGGTGAGTGGATGTTAAAGGATTATCGCATGGTCGCTAGAAGCAGAAAATGGACTCAACAACAACAAGACTAAGTACTTTCCCTTCAGTCGCAGTGTCTGAGAAAGATTTAAGGGTATGCACAAGCATATAGCGATTAAGTGATGACCGTAGGATGAAGGAATAAGAGGATCTGACGGTGGTCACGAAGTCTGAGAAGAAAAGTGCCCCAAGGGAAAAGTCCTCACGACTTGGCGATTAAGGTATGTCGCATAGTCATCAGAAGTGGAAAAAGGGGCGCATTTAACCTATTATGGTGAAGTTAAACATTCAGGACTTGATTCCGTGATCGGGCAACTAGGTGTGGTCGCATAGTCTTGAAATAAAAATTAAACACTCAGTGACAAGGAATTAACCATAAAGGTTAAGCAAGATAGTTAGTCGCAAGGTCTCTAAAAGAATGATGAGTTAGTCTTAACTCTGCGCGACTATGATTTCAGTTGGGTCACATGATCACTAGATCGTGACTCAGGTCAGCTAAAGGTAAGAAAGTGCATTGTCGCCATGTCTAGAGATAAACCATGGGTTAATGATAGAGGCCCGTGACAAAGAGACTTAATGCAGTCGCGCAGTCGCCTGATCCCAAAATCTAAAAACGGCGGTAGTTTTTTGATGTGACAGTGTAAATCGCTCGGTGACCAATCACAGACTCGCATTTTGATCACTGTGCAAAAAGAGTAGCTGAGATGTAAGACAAATAATGAATCACAGTGTGACATGTCAGCTCTTTTAAATGTTATATGATTGTTCCGAGGATTCATTTTTGAAAATTTCATTTCCTGTCAAGCTCAGGAAGTATGGCTAGGTTTTCATTCAAGTTCACAGCATGCCGAATTAATGACAGAATTGATGTTTCTGAATTATGGGCTGTGTAATCTGAATGATGACTATAAGGAGTTGATGGTGCATTCATTCTCATTCACCATGCTTTCAGTTTTCAGAGCCAAAGTTGCTAAGTTTTCAGAAAAGAAATATTCTGTTCAGCTTGCTGTGTTTCCAAAGTTTGCCAAAGAGTTCTAAATTTTAGGAAATTATGCTCAGAACAGTCAGTTGATTCCAGAAATAGATTTTTTTTAATATCGGTTAGAAAGAAGAGATTCAGGTTGTTGCAAATATGACCGGAGCTATGAGTGTTGCTTTGACAAGTGGAGGGAGTGAAGAGGAACAGAAAGGAAAGGCAAGTTTCTCTGATGAGTTTCTCCGTCTTCTACCTGGTTCAACGTAGAATAAGAAGGCTAATGCAAGTGTCCTCTTGGATGACTACAAAGATATTCGAGATGCTGTGACTCCAGGGACAACAGGTTTCTCCCTTTTCACTTATTTCTATAAAAATTCTGATAAGCCTATCCCAGTATCAAACCCTTGGACATGTGGTTTAGCTAGATTACTTGTTCTTGATGTCTTCCTAGATGTAGACCTATTTTTAGACTTAGCCAATCACTATGATGTCCTGACAAAGACCATCAAAAGGGATGATGACACTGCCCTACTAATATTAAACAGGAACTCATTCATGCAAGCCTTTGGCTTATTTAGCACCATGTCTACTAAAATTGACATGACAAAGCAGGAGAAGAGGTATAGTTCCAAGCCTGGTATTGCTAAAGGATTATTGCAGAAACACATGTTAAGAGAAGTGAGAAAATACTTAGATCCTATGAAAGAGCCTAATCCATATTATTATAAGGACCTACACTTCTACATTAAGTATAACACTTATGCCCTGTGTAGAGTTCTAGGGATAGATGGAGATGCAGAGAAAATCAATGCTGGCATCTTAATGATGGTACTAGACTTGCAAGAGGTGCATTCAAGCACCAATTATGATTACATACAGCACATAATTGATGAAATGCATGAGGGTTTCATTGCAACCCAAAAAAGACTAAAGAATCCAAAGGAGAAGGAACCTAAATTTTTGCATTATTCAGTCTTAATGCACCTCCTCTTATACTTCAATTTTGTAATCATGGATGTTCATAATCTGACTCCTCAGAGATTATATCAAACAGTACCAAATCCTATCCAGTTTTGGGTTAGGTTTTGGAATTACACTTCTAGGGAGTGTGACTACTGTGCTTTTCAGAATTGGATTGTGTATCCAATTGTACAGAGTTTGGGAACAAGCATGACTAGAGTCCCTTTGAAGGTTATACAACTTCTCAGACCCTGTAATTATAAAGAAAATTGGCCTGGAAATCATAATTGGGGTGATTTCTTCTTGGAGGAAAATTACACCATTATTAGGGTATATGGGTGTATTCACCCACCTCATTTATTACCATATCATGTGCCTACAAGAGTAGCTGCAATGGAATTCATATGGCAGTTGATGTTAACAGATAATGAGCACTTTGCACCGCACAAAAAGGGGACTATAACCCCTAGGCAGTTCAAAATTTCCAACTTTACAATTGACAAGAATGCCATTGATGAAGTGGGTCAATGGTTGGAAAAGTATAGAATGGGGGTAGCCCCTTATAGATACATTGATCCAGAGGGCTTCATGGCAGGGGTTAGGAAATTGTATACACCTACCATCCCTAATACCAATGTTCACTATGAGTGCATAGAAGAAGATGCAACAAGGAACATCTTGGATGAAGATGACATCCACACAAGAAGACTGAGAATCCAGAAGTTGCTAAAGCTGGAGAAATAGATAAAAAGAAATGGGTTTTCCTTTGGGGGTTTTTACCCTGACCTCCCGTATTTTGATAGAATCAAGGCCATGATAGATAACTATTATGTGCTTGTAGAGCAACTGGATAAAGTCCTGGACAAAAAAGGTGCTCAGACACCTGAACACTCAGAATCAGAATATGATAGTGGTGATGACAATGATTATGCACGTCCTCCCATGTATCCTTCACCATAACAAGTCTTAGAGCAGGAAACGGCTGAGATTTCACACTTGCAGGGAGCAGAAGGACACATTATAGATTTGACAATTGCTACGCAACCTGATGATGTAGAAGAACCTGCTGCAAAAAGGAAAAAGTTGGAAGTAGGGAAGCCTTTAGTGGAAGGACAAAGTAAGAAAAAAGACAAGGCTAAGGCCTTAGTACCTGGCACTAGGTTATATGACCATAACCTAAGAAAAGTAATCAGGGAAGGCAAGAAGCAACGGCCTGACCTAGAAGATGAAGTTGAAATACCACTCAGGGCCTGTGTTGATGAAAGATTGCTTCATCAACAAAAATTTCTAGATGATGACAGCTTTATAAAAATAGAGAAGTTTAAATACTTCCTAAGATGGCATAAAACAGAGTAAATAAGATCCCAATTAACAGTTTATGGGAAAGAAACAATAACAAATGAAGCCCTAGTGGCCTTACAGAATTATGATCCTGAGAATGAGGATATCTCGGCTGAGGATGCCAGGAAAATGGTGTTGGGAAGTGGGATATTGTTGGCTGAGGGATGGGATTTAGCATCCTCTTTCATTATAGACCAAATCAGAAAGTAGCCAGATCTTAAAATGGCTAGTGAGGTCCAGGTAGGAGACATGATAAAAGGATTTGGGTATAGCCCAAAATCTTAAGCTTTTGCAATGTGGAGCCTAAGCCCAAAAGACCAGAAGCCCCAGTTAGTAAATATTCAAGAAAATATGGTGGGCAATCAAATGGTGTGGTCTATACAAAATACAGGGGATTTAGAAACTTCCCAAATTATGACACACTGGGCTCAGATGAATGAAGAAAAGACCAAACAATTATCTAAAAGGTACAGTACTTTGTTGGAAGAAACAAGTGCATTGTCTAAGGACAGAGATATGTGCCATATACAACTATACCAGCAAGATCAGATGATCAAGACATTAACAGAAGAATTGGAGGCAAAGCCTGAGGTAGTATATGTACCTGCACAACCACCACCAATGCAGATTGAAGATAAGCCTAAGTAAGAAGAGGCTGTGGAACAAAAGGTGGATGAAGAAAAGGGAAATGCAATTGCTTTGAAGGCATTAAAAGGCATACTACAACATATAATTGAGATTCTAAAGGACAAAACTAATGTTGTAGTCAATACATATAATAAATTGCCAGTATTGCATACTGAGGTAATGGGGTACCTTGCCATTCTAAACCCTTTCTTCACTAAATGGTCTGCTAGGGCAATATTATTTGAGAAGTTGTCATCTTTACAAGCCATAAGACCAGATTTTCCTCCAATAGTCACTGAAATTGAAGATGAGATCAAAAGAGTCAATATTGATCTCTCATTCTTCAAAGGAAAATTAAACCAGATAGAGGTTAAATTGAGCCTCTTTTCAAATGATTTTAATAGGTTTATTCCTTCCTTAAAGGGAGATGATGACCAAGTAAAGGCTGTAGATGCCTGG
>MU226834.1:38831-57669 GCA_018584345.1 Thuja plicata | reverse complement strand
AAAGACCAGATATATTGGTTTTCAAAACCAAAATTTACAATTGACTTAGTATTATTTTCAAACATAAAAATGACCATCCTTATCCCAGTAGTCTTGGAATCCTTTTATAGCATAAGGATGCAACAAGATACCGACATATTGGGAAGGATTACAAAAATTCTTGCAACAACTTTGCAACAAACCAGAAACAAGATATTTCAACTAAACACGGGTGGCAGCTTATTTACAAAGCCTGAACAAATTTTGTCTTTTGTGGCTTAACCATATTTGATTCATCCTTTAAGCTTTGCCTCCCATCTATTCACTTCTTTGATGGTGGGCCAATCAAAAGTTTTCTCTTCTTCTAGCTTGGCAACAGCTTCCGCCCACCTGGCATCCATGGCAGTTCTGGCCTCAGACACAAATTTAGCCATGTCTCTTCCAACTTTGCAGAAGCCATCGATCAGTTCATTGCAATGTTCTGCATTTGTGTCCTTTTCCAGACGTATCTTTAGATCTTGATTTCCCAGTATGGCATCAAAACCAGATTCCCAATCTAATTGTGCCTTCAATTCCCCTGTTTCCTTATAAATCTTTGGGATCAATGGTGGACATTGATCACCAAACAGTTGCAACTTACTATTTATTAAATCAGATTTGCCATTAAAGAAGGCAAAAGTATCATTCAACTTATTTACCATATCAATGGTATCTGATACTTTGTTTGGGAAATCATCACTGTATAACATAGCCATTTTGAGTTTATCTAAAACCCTTTCCTTTGCTAACCACATTTTGAAAGCAGGCTCTAGGAAAACCATAGCTTCCGTAGCTATCTTCGAGGCCTCTAGCAGGGATCCATACAATGTATATACTACATCAATCTTTTTCTTCATAACTTCAATCCTATGCTACAGTATGAGCAACATGATAGACATAGCATTCATGCCCTGTTCTTGTGATATACCCTTTGACTGTGTCTCTGCCAAAGCAGAGTCTTCCTTAGCACCTTTTACAACATCTGTCACAACATTTACTGCCTCTTCAAGTGTTGGAGTTTTCTCCTTTTTACTTTCTTCCAATTCTTCCTTTAGTTTGGAAATCTCCTCTTCAAGTGTGTGGTTTTCGACCACCACTTCCTCATGTTTCTTTGCCAATGCCATCATTTCGCCAAAAGTTGTTTCATACGTTTTTGAAAGGTTGTCAACTTTTGCCAACTTCATGAATGAAACCTATGTCATTAACTGAGCTATCTCAGTATCTGAAGTATTTTGCAGGTTCCATATCATTCTGTCAGCTCTTTTTTCCTCCCTGATGGTCATGACCAAGGGTTTCTATGTGGCCGGAGCTAAAGACCATATGGCTAGGGTTTTGGACTTTCGGTTAAAACCTGATCCTTTTAGGACATCATCCATTTCAAATTCTGTCTTAAGCAATGGATCTTCCTACCTCCTAATATGATCAAAAACAAATGTGGACTGCAAGTCCCAACCAGGCATCATAATCACACCACTATTCTGTACCAGCAGGCTGGCTTGTTCCACAGTGATTTGTTCAGTTTCAGGGTCATAATCCTGAAGTGTTTGCACAATTTGTTCATTCTTATCTATATTCTCCTCCTTAGTTGCTATTTCTTGTCTCAAGCTTTTTTTTTTCAACTTGACCAAGAAGGATTTGAACTCTTGAGACTTTATGAATTCATCATCCTTCATGAACTCATTTCCCATCATGACCCTTTCATCATCCTTTTCAAACAAGACCATTTGATTATCCCCTTGGCCCTCAGCTTCTGGGTCCTTCTGCAATTGCCTTCTCAATTTCCTGAAATATTTGCCATGTTCTGAAATCACGGCTTTAGCCATGCCTTTTCTGTCCTGCACCATTTTGTGCTCTGTTTTCTATTTTTTCCTTGGTGGTTCTTTAGCTGAAGTAGCCCCCTCACCTGCTTCTTCTTCTTCTTGCTATTCTTCTCTTTGTTCTTCTCCTTCTTGATGTTGTTCTTCTTGGTGCTCCTTATCATGCAAGGCAATTCAGATAGGGGATCCTTTGCACTGTGCATCTTCAACACTGAATTGAGATACTTGTGACATCAAGGTCTCATATTATTGTATCATCTTCTCTATCCTCTAGAGATATGGGAGATCAGGAAAGAAACTAGAAAATGAATTATCTGATTCCTTCCATTGTAATTCTGCTCTTAGGAGGTCATTCCATTTTCTTCTCCTATCCTAGACTTCTAATCTATTCAATTTGTTTCTCACAATGTCTTCATCATCCAATGGCTCATGATCTCTGAGCTTGTGCCAAGGAGTCATCCTTTTTAGGGTTGTTTGTACAAAAATTTTAGGATCACAGAATCTAGCGATTGTAGTAGACATTCTGTATTTCTTTAAGTAATCATTGATTGTATCAAACATCTTCTTCCCAATAGTGAAATCAAAACCCACCCATAATCTAGGGATGAAGGTTCCCTGCTTATGCCCCTCCTGAAATTCCTTGTCTAACCATGTAATCTGCCAGACGAATTCTAAGAAAGCAATCCTGGGAGGAACAAATTTAGGGAGAATGTGAGGAGGCTGAGTGCAGCCATATACTCTGATAATAGTTATGTAATTGAAGAAGAAGAAATCAGCCCAGTTGTGGGATATGGGCCAATTAGTGACATACTCCCATGGTCTCAAAAAATTTCTAACTTCAAATGGAAGTCTGTGTCTCTCTGTTCCCAACAAATCAAAGATTTGATCCACAATCCAGTTGCAAAAATAGACAAATGAGGAATTTACAGACCCACTATCCCATACTGAGGTCCATCTTTGGATTGGTTCTTACACACCATGTTCTGATATGAATAGATGAAGCTCCTTATCCATTGATGCTCTATTATAATATAGAATCATGTACATCAAATGAGAGTAATGTTTAAAATTGGGCTTGGGGTTATCTGACTGTATTTCTAACAGTCTAGCATGGATGGCCTCAACTATGTAGCCAACATAATCATAATCAGTGTTGACTTCTGGGTGTTGAATGTTCATTGCTATCATGAGTATCTCCTGAGACACTATAGAGTCTCCATCAAGGCCTAGGACCCTACTCACACCATATACAGTGCATTTTACATAATGATGAAACAAAGATAGGTCAAAAGGTGGTTTGAAATTGTCTAGAATTTTCACCAATTTCCTATCTACTCTGGGCATAAACTTAGGCATTTCACACTTTTTGATCAAATGCTCTCTCTTGACATAATCAGCTTTAATTTTCTCTAAATCAATGTTTGTGCATAATGCACCGGTAATCCCAAACACCTCAGCTACTGATCTTCTATCTATGGAGACTAGGGTTTCTTTATTCTTTTTCCTAATTACCCTAGCCACTGGGCAATAGTTTTTTGCTAACTCCTTAATGAGACCAATGTCAACATAGATGTCAGGAACAATTAATTTAGCCATATTAAAATCCCATGGATTGCAAATTGGGACTGGCTTAACCCTATTGTTCCAAAAATAATGAAATAAAGTACTACCAGAGTAATCTGGGGTTACCAGATTTCTGCATTGATACCACTTGTCGCTCCATTCTTCCCAAACTGTGCTGTTGGTATTCAGAGTCCCAGGCAGCAATTCAAAAAATTCTTCTGTATATTTCTTTGGTGCAACTTCCTTCTTCTTTCAAGACCCTTGTGAGGTAGTAGGAACAATAGCTTGACTCATCGTTCCTTTTTGAATTCTATAGTCTCAGACACAAAACTCCAGACAAATAAGCTTCTTACTTCTTCGCAGAAAAACTCAGAATGCAGAAATGAGAGTTGTACAGAATCAAACTCAATCATTTACACTTATAGCCATTTAAGAACTGTGTCTTGTCAACTTGAAAGCCGAATTCCTGCACTTGAACTGTCATGAATATTTCATTCTATCATTAATGTTTCCGTCAACTTACACTATTTGATCCTAGCTGGAAGAGAGAGTGTACGCTTTTTTCCATCTGGCACTCATCAGCCTGAAACTAGCCAACACACTGCACTTTATTCACTTTTGGAAATGTCTTTGCGAGTGAGCAACGCACCCATTTTATTTCAACCGGTCGCATACTCGCCATCCACCCTCACTTCACTTTTCACCTTCTACGAGTGAGCGATGACCTAGCTCTTGAACTTCATCTTATGTCTGTCGCATACTCGCTATCCTTTTATGCTTTTCTTTTGGGTTTACATGAGTGAGCGATGTTTCCTTCACCTTTAACCTGTCGCACCCATGCTAGTTAACATTTAATGTCACCTGAGTATGGGCGACTGACCGAATATGCATCTTATCTTTTAGCTATTCCCTAATCGCACACTCGCTGGCTGTTTAAACTTATCTTTTGGATCTGAGTGGGTGAGCGACATTCATTTATTTACCATATGCTTTATCTGGTCACTCACTCACACTACTTAACACTCCAACTTCAACCTTCTGCGTGAGTGGGCGATGGCATCTGTTCCTTTCTCAGTCGCAAACTTGTGAGCTGGAAAATTTCAATTCATCACTGACTGCGAGTGCTTGACTGAGCACCTTCTTTCTTCAATCGCCTACTTGCGAGCTCTTTTCCTTTCATCTTTGTTGATTGGCGAGTGAGCGATGTCTCCTCTTTTAACTCATCGCACACCCGCAGGTCTAGTTTTGATCGCCTCAAAGCATCAGTGAGTGAGCGAGGCGATGAATGGTCCCTTAGTCGCTCAAGCGCATACTTTTATGAATCTTGAAAAATGCTTCTGTGACTGAGTGATGAGTCTTCACATTGGTACTTCATACCTTTGTCGTGCACTCGCACTACAAAATACAAATGAGTTAGAACCTAAGCGAGTGGGCGACCTCTAGAACATGACCTCGTCGCACAGTCTCTGACTTTTAACATTGACATAAAACTTGATGCGGGTATGCGATGTTCATTTCTTTACAAGACCTGCTCACTCGCGAAGCAAGATATAGACAGTTTAGCTTTACAGGGACTGCGTAACATACATACTTTTAAGCCATCACTGACTCACTATTCTGTAACTCAACTTTCATAAGACATTGCGACTACGCGATTTATACTTTTAAAACATTGAACCCGCCTACTCATACACAAATCAAAACTAGACATAAGCTGATCGCAATTGTGTGATTCTCTTTCACTGACAGCTCGTCGCCCACTCGTACAACTTAAAGATACTTCAAAAAGACCGACACGACAAAGTGACCAAACTAAAACATAACTTCAAAAGAGTTTTTTGACTTCTTTTGCGCGGCAAAGCACAGGATTTTAAATCAAGAAAGCCCAGGAAAAGAAAAAGCCAAGAAGTTCAAAGAAAACCAAAGCAGTGCTAACAAGACCTACTATTGGTACTCTCAAATTTATCACAAATTTGGAGTGACCAATTCAAAATTTTCTCTAAGGCATGGTGAGTACCCTTGAAAACTTTTCAAAGATGCCTACTTGAAGTGCAAGTAAAATGTGACCTGATGATTTTCATGACATACCAATTGGGGAACATGTTAAAAACCTATCATAGAGTATATTTTATGGGTCACAACTTTTAGTTATCTATTTTGATGAGTTTTGGAGACAATTGTTTAAATGTGTTCACTTAAATCTGCATTTTGCATGTTGCCTGATTATAGCAAATGGCCTACTTTACATGCTTGCATCTTTGACTTGATAGAGTGTCATTATATAAGGATGGATCTAAGGTTTTTTAGGCATGAGAGAGAAGCTATTTTTCCATTTTCTGACCCCCATGAGTTCATTTGCACATTTTTCCAAAGTCATTCCATTTGCAATTAATGTTGATTCTCATAATGTGAAACTCCAGAATTATGAAGTTACTGGATGTGAGGTCTTCCAAGATGTATCTCATTGAATACCCTACATAATTGAGTTTTACCCTATGTTACAAACATGAAAATGTACCTATCTAAAGAATTTTAGCCCTTGGCCAATTCAGTTATTCACTTTCCCAACTTGATTCCAAATCCAATTTCTGCATATTTGCTGAGTGCAAAATCAGAAAAATTGTAAGATGCTAACTTTTCAAACTTGTACCAGTTGATCAGTTCAACTTTTGTGCAAGTTATTTGAATATTCATGTTCCATGTGTGAAGGTGAATCAAGCTCTAGAGGTTCAAATTCTGAAGGTTCATCTTGATGACTTTATGATTTCAGTTTCAAAGGCAGTTTGTGCAGTTTGACAGTGCAGAGCAGAATTGGAGTAAACGGAATGGTCATTATCTAAGAGGTTTTTTAAAGAACCAATTATGGAATCATTCTCATGGAATGTAAGTGTACTACTTGATTTGATGGTTAATTCTCAGAGCATATCTTGCTAATATTTCAAAGGGTGATCCGGATGAAATTTATGTTGTTTCAGCATATTCCATTTGCACTGTTTTTTGAATTGCTAAGTTTGAATAGTTACATCTTGTACCTGAGGATGAATGTAGTGAAGCCCTTTTGCATGAATATTCAATGTGGATAAATGAGTCATTCTACCAAGTGATAGATCTTTAAGATGTGATATGATAACTTTCCAAGTGGCACCTTTGGTAGGGTTTGCACAAGACTAAATTTAGATAGTTGCAGAATATAACGAAACAGAATACTTTGCATATTATTATCTTTTGACTTTAGTGTTCTCAAAGCCAGTCCTGTTAATGCCAATTTTTCATATGCTGGAGAAGAATGTACTTTCCGGACCCCATGATTGCAAATCTTTTTTTAGGCAATTTTCAAAGGTTGATCTGGAGGCTACTTGCCAAAAATGAAGTCGATTTGTGGAACTTTGAAAGTTGTTTTCAAATGCTCGCCAGTCTGTTACTTTGTGGGTTGATTATAAAATGGTTTATATCAGCAAGGGGAAAGCATTTTTGGAGGTGAAGAACTTTTTTTAAGCACTTTAAAATCAATACATTTTATTAACTAGAGTCAATGCAAGAGGATGTTGCGCTCAGCATGAGGAAATGAGTTAATGTTTTTAAATCAAAAACATGAAACATAACCAGTACAAAAAAATACAAAAGGCCACACAACATTAGAGGAAGGGGAATTTATCAGAAGAAAAACCAAGAAAGTGCAAAAAAGTTAGAGAAGTTGTGTAACACAAGGAGGATCCCACACTGATATTGAGCGCCAAGTTAAAAATTTTAAAACATTTGCATGTGAAATACAATGATCTAATGCAGGTTGCACAAATAATTGATAGGGCCAGCATATGGTAATGATGCTTGTGTAGGAGATTAATAGAGTTTTAAAACTATCATTTCAAATGCAATTCGCCAATGTAAATCAAAACCCAAGGGGTTGCGCATGGTACAAGAGTAAAAGTCTGCAGGAAGAGGAGTTTTTTTGTTGTTAAACTTTAAAAACATTCCAAGGTGTCTGCACTAGAAATTGGTGGAGGAGCCCACACCAAGAAAGAAGCAAGATATATACTAAGCCAACGCAATACAGAGGAAAATGACAAATCAACAAAATGAAATCAATCAAATGGAAAGATGTTGCACAAAAGATGGAAGTTTTAAAAGGTCTTAAAAATATTAAAATGCAAATGTATTTGGGATATTAACCTGCACTGGAGTCCAAAAGAAAACCAATACAGATCCCCAAAGGAGACCACACATAGCAAAGGAAGTATTCAATACATTGCAGAGTTTTTAGAAAGGGAACCCACACGCTAGACTTGGTGGAGGCTTTAAAACAGCAAGTCTGGTGCCTGCGCATGACATTAGGTGAGGAGTATTGAAGTTTAAAATTAAAAAAAAACTAAAACCAACATTCATAACAAGAAGGTGCGCAACATTATATGGAGGATGTTCAAAATAAATAAACACTGCCAGACAGAAGAGTCCATGCCAGCATTGAGGGAAGTAAAGTTTTAAAACTCACCAAAAAAAATGTTGCACAGTGTCTAGGTTGAGATGTTTTGTTTTTTAAAACTCCAAAATGCATTTGGCTGGGAAATGGAAAATAGAGAGTCCACGCAGCTATCCAAGAAGAATAGCCATGTGAAGCAATGGTAGAAGAACTTGAATTTTTTAAATCAGCAAATACAAACCATTTTGTATTGGGGCGCAACACTTAGTGGAATAATTTGAATTTTTAAATAGCAGAATGCATGTGCATTGGTGGGCCCAGTTTGAAGGGTTTTTAGTTTGAATTTTTCAATAAAATAATACATACAATGCAAAAATGGAAAATATAGCAGGGGGTGACCAATCTGGTGGAGGAGAATGTAGGTTTTAATTAGCAATAAAATATTTCCATGAGTGAGTAGCATCCAGAGAAGTCTTAGAAAGCTTGAAAATGCAAAGGGAGTTATCCCACATGCATGGGGTTTTGAATGTTTTAGTGTTTATATACTAAAACACACAGTATGTTATTTGAAGAAAGAACCAAGAGGCCATTTAGTGGACCTCTTTGCTGGACAGTTAAAGTACGTGGTGGGCCCCATTATTTTGGAGCAAAAATCAAAGAGAACTTTAAAACATTCTAAAGATTTAGTCCCACATTCGCCAGGAAGGGGACTTTCAATGTGTTTAAATACAAAAAGCTAGAGATGGTAATATGAAGAACAAAGCCCAGAGGCTCTCCACGCACAAGTGGCGAGTGCATTGGGAACTGCATCCAGAGGATGAACACCCAAATTTTGCGGGACCCACAAGGTTGACATGGTAGATGAGTTGGCTTATAGACCTCCAGGTTGGGAATGAATCTTAAAGTTGTCAAAATCAATGGATGACTTAATGGCTTAATGAGAAAGTTGCAAGAAAGATATCATTAAGCCATTGGGTCATGTGGCACCTCAGACACATGGCAAGATCTAGTATAATACAGAGATGGTGGTCAATCAGAGAATGACACATGGCACCCAGTGGATCTATGGACCAATCATAAGATGCCACGTGGCGCAATCTCATAAAATTTGTAGATTTAAATGAAAGTTAAATTGAATTTATCTCAACAAGTAAGGAGTTAAAAAGTATGCAAGTTGAAAAGAATCCTAGGGTGGACTTAATGGCTTAAAAGGAAGATGCATGACATCTAACCATTAATCCATTAAGCCTAATTGACAAGTGTCACAAGCTGATTAAATCTGGGTGAAATAAGGATAAAAGATAAAATTTGCAGATTTTTAAATAAATGACATCTTAATTCAATAGTTTGACTATTGAAAAGGCACAAATATTTCAAAAATTATTCAAGAAATATGCACAGGAAGGGAAAGTATTTTTGGTGATTCAGGGGGCAAATTTTATCCAAAATACCAAGTATCATATATTGTTAGAAAGGTCTCAAAATGAGGATTTCATTTTTGAAATCCATTTTGATGCAAGATCAAATCAGTTTGAACAAAATGAAGAAAAAATGAGTCATCTTAAATTTGGAAAAAATAGAGAAGACATATCGGCAGATAAAATCAGATTTTTGAGCAGTTGTAAAGGATTCAGTTCAAGATATTTGGGAGAAGGGATAGGTGTTGAAGGGAGGATGAATCTAATGGTTTTTCTCTTTCTACTTATGCAGATTTCTTCCATTGTTACAGGGTTCCAAATTTTGGTCTCCACAGAGAGTTGTAGAGTACTGGCTCCAGGAGCTTCCAGTCATTTCATGGTTCCATTAGGGATATAGTTTGTTGATTGCACCAGTTTTGTATTCAAATATAATAGAATTTCATTGATTTTTTGCAGCTTATTAAAGCGGTATATTCCTGATTGCAAATTTGTGTACAGTAATGTGATTCTTCACACTTAATATGAGAATTCCATATTCAAATTTGTCCTTGGTGTTAGTCTTGTGAAGTCTAAACTTTCTAATTCTTTGCATGGAGTTTATCTATGTATGTGTTATCATTCTTCAGTTCTCATCTAGGATCATATTAAATGATGTTGTAGATGTGACTTAGTTTCATTCAGTTATCTACAAGAGGATTTCTATAAGTAGTATTGATCTAGATTTATTGTGTTTATGGCTTGGAATCTCTTACAGAAGTTGATTGCTGCATTTCTAAATTTGGTTAAAGCATATTGCTCAATGGATAAAGCACTGATCATTGAGTATTATGTTCTGTATTGATGCATATCTAGTTAATTCTTGGCTATGTTCTGCATTTAATGAAATAAACTCTGAATATCTAAAGTTTTTATGTGGTTTGTGGTTGTACTAATCTCCTGTTCCACTTTAAGGTCGATGTTCAATGGGTGATTAGCCGGTCACCTAGTATCTCTCAGTTGTGTTGAAGCCTTTGTGAGATTGTTGTTGATTGATGACAAATAAAGTATTGAAGGAATTGAATGGTTTCCCCCACTTGGTTTTGCAGAACCTAAAGCATAGAAGGATGGATCCGCATCTTTGTTAATTGGTCCTTTTTAGTCTTTGTTGAATACCATGAGTTGGCTACTCTTTAAAATCTATCAGAAATTGAAAAGGTTGTTGTTCAATAATCACAATGTAAAAAAGAACCAACAGTTATCTTGGCTTTGAATGCCTTGATACTGGTGTACTCTTTCTATCTCAAACTAGAAACAACATTCAGGTCATCTTAGCTTTTGTACCCCGATGCTTATAGTAGTTTCTCATATCTTATCCAATGAAGGTCATATTCATATTCTTATGGTCACAGTGGCACCAGTAAGGATTGTATCAACTTCAATGTTCTAAAAATTCTCGATGATGAAAAATTTCAAAGCTAAAGGTTCAGTGACTACACCTTAGGTTGCATTCATGTTAGTCTTGCATCTGCATTTTCATAGTGTTGAAATCTTAATAATATCGATATCTCTCTCCAATGTGAAGGATTTATGGTTCCTATTGATCAATATTCCTTTTTCCAAGTGGTTAGTTATGCGTGAATATGATACCCCTCGCTAATTTGACTGTCATGATTCTATTTTTAGGATCAAAATCAAAATCTAAAATTAACCACTTGCACAACCAATAGAAATCTCTCATGATTTTCTTCTAATCAATCCTTGTATCTTACTTTTGGTCAATCTCGGTCAAACGTGACCTCATGAAGTAAATATTTTGTCCTAACGACTTGGGACCTCTTTCTAATCAAACCAGCATCTTCTTGTATCATGTTATCATTCAAATTGCTTCTCATCACTGGGGCACCTAGCTATATTTTACTTTCACTCCCAAGGGGGGAGGATCAAGACATCAACATTCCAGTGATCACATCCTCAATCAAAACCCCATCGCTTGGGGTATCTCAGCTTCATCACATCAAATCAAGTTGAGATCATCTCAAATCAAAGGAAACCTAATCAATGGTCTTATACAGTGGTGAATACACTTGAAATGAGACAATATCGGTCTTATACAGGCTATTCATGATTGAAACTAGATACATTGATCAAATTGCCTTCATCGCTTCAAACCAAGTCAATTTACTTGTTAATCAAATCTCTTAACGATAATCAGTTTCATCGCTTCAAATCAAACTTGTTATTTGTTCAAACCAATCAAAAGGTTTAAGAGTTCTTGACAGATCTCCATTTTCATCGCTTCAAATCAAACTGATTATTCTATTTATATGTTTTGATTGATCTTCATCCAATCAAGCTTGAAGACAGTATCCTTCTTCAAAATAATGGTTTCATCGCTTCAAATCAAATTGTTCTGGGTCTTCCCACTAACAAGTCTTTGAATCAATGTGCTAATCGCACATCAATTCAAAGAAGGGAAATGTAATCATATAAAAATGGTCATCTAAACCCTAGACCCCCAATTACAATAATTAATCAAGAAACCCTAACCTTGATAAATCTTAAGTCCTAAATCAAACAAGAAATTCCTCAATCTATCAAATTCAAGTTGATCTGACCTAAACCCTAGGTCCTAATCAATCATCATGCTTGATTAATTAATTAATTCCTGAAATCATAATACATTGGAAAAAAACCTTATGTTAATTATTTAATTGATATTCTGATATATTAATTAAATGAATTCACTAAATTTCCAATTAAATCAAAAAGAAATTAAATTAATTAATAAAAACAAAATATGCATTCAAAATCATTTAAATTATTAAAAATTTATATGTTATCATCAAATCCAGTCAACTGATTATCAAATTGGAAATAATCTAGTTCCACTCAGTTAACTGATTCTCCACTATTTATAATTTTGGAAACATTTAAGTTAACTGAGATCTGAATATGGAAGTTTCCAAAAGGACTTATCAGTCAGTTCAGTCAACTGAATCTTTTGACCAATCATCATCTTTGCACATGGATTGTTCTTCCTCAAATTGAATCTGAGCCACTCATTTCCTCTAATCTCGACCATCAATTCGACAGAGATTTTCTATAAAAGAGGAGCTCATTTCCTTCACAAAGGATCCTACTTTTTTTATCGATATTATACTGCATTTTACTCTAAATAATTTTAAGCATTCTTGCATTTTAGCTCTTATTTTAATTAGCTTTGTTTAATTTGTTTAAACATGAAAACTCATAACTTAGAGGATATTTTGATTTGGTGCTATTAAAATAAACCTTTCACATTTTGATTTGGTGCTCTAAAAATTATCTAATTAGCTTTGGATTAACAAAAAACTGCATTTTCATTTAGATTAATCAATCATTTTAGATCAATCATTTAGCTTTAAAATTATTCATTTAGAACAGTGTGTAGTCATTGGACTTTGTGATGACCTAAGAGAAAAATCCATACTCCTTCCTACTAGACGGCAATGAACCCCTATTGGTTAGCTTAGGATGTTGTTTTTAATATTCTAATTTCATTTTTTCTAACCTGCTAACCACTTAATGGATCATTGAAGTGTGTGTGCTTGCAGCTGCAAGAGAAGACCCAAATCACACATATAGATATAGGTCCTCCTCCTTCTTGAAAATTGATGTTGGCTCCAACTTCTATGCATTTTTTTCCCATTTTCCATCCAGTCATAAGTAATTTCCCTCTTAGGTCCTTTTACATGTACTTTACTCCTCCAAAGTTTCCCTAATTTCTTGACAAACTAAGGCTTTCAGGTCCCTACTTTCACACAGAACAATAGGTCCCATGCTGGCCTTAACAAAGTTTTCTTGGACAAGGTCGACCCAAGTTGGCCTTGTCCTAGAGAAGTCTGACTTAGGTTTTCTCTTTCCTAGGGCATTTTTATTTAGTGGGCTTTGGGCCCTATGTGGGGTTGTTTCTCCTAGGTGCTTAATCGGGGTCAGCCTTCCAAAATATCAGCCCCAAAATGTCTATAAAAGGGGACCTCTTCCTCTCATCATGACATACATGTAAGGATTATTGAGAAAATTATTATGCATTCAAGAGATTCAAGTGCAAGAAAAAATCCATTGAAGGCGTTCATCATCAAGCATTCAAGGCATTTTCCTTCCATAGATCTTTCTCTTTTCTCCATTGGAGGCCAAGAAAAGGAGTTGACATCAACGAAGGAGATCTACATTCATCCATCAAGTCTTTCTCTTCTCTCTTCGTCAATTCAACAATGAGGTTAATTACAAAATCTACTAGAAAAAGTTTTTTCTTACATAATTTCCTTTTGGTTTTTAGTGTCGAGTCAGAGCTATTGCATCAACATTCTTATTACATATTTAGAGACAATTGCATCTACATGGTATGATATATTCTATTATTTAGATCTAACCTCTGCTACATGTCAACATTCTTTCAATTAAATATATTTAATTTCAAGTTTAATTCCTATACAAGGGATTGACCAAGGCAATCCCCTCCCCACATTAATTCCCCCTTCTTTTTTATGTGCATGAATAAGTAATGGAGTTTTGGATCTACATTATTTAGAGTCTCAAAACCAGTGATAGGTCTGCTGCAGATTTCATTAACTTTTGTGCCTCCAAGACAAGGTCTATTTTCTTGGAAAAGGCTGACTTGAGTTGAAATTTTCTTGAGGATTTTCATTTTTCACAACTAGAACATATAGGTACCAGGGTTCCTAATCCGTAACAGTTTCTATTTCTGAATACACAATGGAAACCAACTCCAACTCTAAAAATTCATCCTTCTCCATCTCATTTCAAGGTGAATTTATTCTCCCTTAACCATTTATCAGTTTTACATATCAGCCTTTACATCATCACCAAAATTATCCACCAAACAAACCAATCCCACATTGTGTGTGGATCAAAAATCTGCACCCTTCCTTCCTTGGTTGTGCAAATCAGATTCACCTTGTTGGGAGTTTGGTATTCTGAATGTACCTTGAATTTAGTGGTCTACCATTGATCACCATTTTCCACATTACATTTTGGTGAACCTGCCGCTTTCATGCATTATACTTTCCGATTTTGTAGTTAGATATTATTTGTGTGATCTCTATTGTGTGCATTGATTTGTCTTTCTTTTACATCATAGTAGATCCTATCTTTACCACTTTCCTATTTTGAGATCTATTTTTGTGTTGTTACCATGGAAATATCTAAATTGAATTGGTTTTCACTTACTTATGTCATTACCTTTCTTCTTACTTCTCTTTATCAAACACATGGAGTGAATCAAAGCATGTTGCATTTTTTGTACAATTGTATTCCTTCGTGTTATTATTTCATATAGCATAATGAGAGTAACACATATATTGCTTCATTATAAGGCATATTTCAAAAATGTTATCAATATTTCATGTGTGTTTCTTCTTTGGATTTTAACTAAATGCATGCAATACATAGATAACATAAGGGCCTTTGCTAATGAATCTAATTCTAATCCTCCTAATCTTATTCCTCAAAATCAAGCTCCTAGTAATCCTATAGAAACTAATGTTTTTGATCATTATCAAAATATTCAAAATGTTATCCATGATGTGGATGTTAGACATTTATTAGATTATTTCTCTCCAAAAATAGGAAATAATCCTCCTTCTTCTTCCAAACATAAATATAGTAAGGATGAGGATGTTCCTCCTTCTCTTTCTCCCACTCATAAAACTAAAAAATCTACATTACAACCTATCCAACATGATCAAGGATTTAGTGACTGTATCCCTAAATCTCCTCCTAATACTCCTCAAGCTAACATTATCTCTCCACCAACACCATCTCATGAACCATCACCTTGTGATGACCGTGAAGCTTTGGCTAGAAGAATCTATCTAGATATCAAATATCATTCTAGGATAAGATGTCCTTATCGAAACCATTACAACCCACATACTTGCAATGGTGAATTTTTATGTTCCTTTCATTATTCTAATACACATTCTCTTTGTGATTGTGCTGAGTTTAGAAAATTTATTCAAGATTTAATCAATAAATTTCTACCTCTTTTAACACCCGATATCATACATTTTTTGCATATACCTTATCCATCAACTTCCTATTATGCTTCTCTCCATTATGAAAAATTCTTTGCATAATGAGCACTAAGGGCATCATAATAGGATTATTTATCTTTCTCTCTAAGCTTGGGATCCATTTTCTCCCTGTCTTGGCATGTTGGTGCAGGAGCACACCTAGCTCAAGCCCCTAGCTCCTTATTTCTGGCATGTACTGACTCTAGCCAAGTCAGGAGAGTGTGTGTGGACATTAGAAGGTAATTTGTTTGTTTTCCCTAAGATGGATATGACTAGGTCAATCCATGTTTAGATAGGTTTCTTAGTTGTTTTCCTTTAGTTTTGTGTGTGTGTGAGGTAGTTTGGAAGCCTCTAGAAATCCAACCAAGGCATCGGGAACCTTTGATAAGCTGCTTGGTTAACACTGTAGTGTCGAGTTAATACTGCAATGCTGAGTTGACACTGCAGTGCCAAGTTAACACTAAGGCCAAGTTAACACTGATGTCGAGTTAACACTAATGCCAAGTTAACACTGATGCTGAGTTAACACTGATGCCAAGTTAACACTATAGTCAAGTTAACACTACAGCTCAACCAATACTACAGCTCAACTTGCATTACTGTTGCTCAAAAATATTCAATCGTAATGGCCCATGAAAAGAAAATCTTGTCTTTTATGGATAGTATGGTCAATGTAACGGTTCCTGAAGAGATTCTTGTGAATGAGTGGACCATTAGGGTTGTTTCCTATGAGAGGATGGTTACAAATAACATCCAAAAGCATTCATTTTCAGAGATCTAGAAGGTAGAGATTGTAGAAGAGGAGAAGCTACAGGAAAGTTAGAGATCTGTAGATTATTTTACTATTTTGTTTTGTTTCCAGTAATGAGAAGTTGCAGATAGTGTGTTTAGTGAATATCAAACTTCTTTGTTCATTTTGCATGCAAGTAGATTAGTTACTTTATTTTCTATTTTATAAGTTTTTAGTTCTTCACCTGTTCTGGGTTGTAAGCAGTAGTGGCCTCTCGAGATTCCTGAATCCATGGTGAAAGTCATGTGTTGGGATGGAACTTGAGAGGAGCCCTTGTACATAGTTTCCTTTTTGTTTTTTGTAGGAGAAGCAACAACAAATATTTTGGAGATCTTGCCCTAGGCGAGCTTGGTAATAGTCCGGCTAGGGAAGAGAATGAAAGCAATGTTCAAAAAACATTGAATAAGTGAGAAGAATGAATATATTTGTGTAGGTTCAGCAAGAAGAAGATGAAAAGAATTTTGATGGGGACTGATTCTTGAAGAGGAGGTAAATTTGAGAGTGACTTGACTTAGTTTAGGGTTGTGAACACCCTAAGAGATCTAGGAAAAAGATCTCAGAACAGAGCCAAGCTAGTTCTGTAGCAGCAACAAGACTTCTGTCCACATTAGATTGGTATCAGAGCACTAAAAGATTTGGGCATGAATTGTTTGGATGTTATCTATAGAAATGTCTGTCAACTCATCCAAGATGGTGACCAATGCGAAACTCACAAAAGATGTAGAAGAGAAAAAGGAGGAGAATAGAATCCTGAAGGAACAGTTAGCTGAAATGGTGACTAAGTTGGAAGAAGTGTAGCTTAGGACTATAGCAGTCAGTGAATAGATGAGAGAAGCTGATGGAAAGGGTGAAGTAGTGGCAAAGGAAGATATTATTCCAAAGCCAGACCCTATGCTTCAAGAAGAGCCATTCTTGAAAGCATTGAAGGAAATGAGTGGTAAGTCCTTAGAAGGTGTGCCTTTATTTAGTGGCAAGATGGAACCAAAATTAATCATGGAATGGATAGAAGGTCTTGAAAATCACTTTGACTATGATAATGTGACCAAAGCTTAGAAAGTAAGAATAGCCAAGACAAGGTTGAGAGGAACTGCTCTCACTTGGTGGAATTTTGTCCAAGATGAAAGGGAAAAAGAAGGAAAGAACCCCATAACCATTTGGAAAGGTATGATGGCCAAGATGAAGGAAACTTATCTTTCTGATGATTATGAAGTGCAGTTGCACAAAAAGAGACAGAATCTGAGACAAAAAGATTTAGAAGTCAGTTCCTACACTGAAGAATTTCACAAGCTATGCTTAAGGTCGCATGTGATGGAAGAAGAAAGCCTGAAAGTGGCAAGGAACTTGAATGGACTCAAGTGTAGTATCCAAGATGAAATTAGTCTCTTAAACCCCAAGACTATAGACCAATGTTACTAGCTAGCCCTCAAGGTGGAGGAAAAATTCAAGAAGAAGCAAGATTCAAATAACAGAGGAAGAGGAAGAGACAATGGAGGTCATAGAGGAGGATATGGAGGAAGAAATCAGAGTGAGTCCAAACTCACTGAGAATCAAGGAGAATTCAGTAACACAAGAGGTGGTTATAACCATGGAAGAGGTTCACATAGTAGTTCAAGAGGAAGAATGAATAACCAGGGAAGAGGATCTTACTTCTCTTCAATGAAGTGTTACAACTGTCAGAAATTTGGACATCTTGCATATTGGTGTCCTGAAAAAGGTTCTACTTCTCAAGGAGGTGGGAAAAGAGTTAACTATGTTCAAGAAGAACCAAGTTGTAGCATCAGGCCATCTGAGGTACCATTAGAATCAGAAGAAGGTGAGAACCTCATGATAAGGAGGACCTTAATCAGAGAGCCGAGCAAAGAAGAACCAAGCCAAAGGAGAGAACTCTTTAGAGTGAAGTGCAAGATTACAGGAAAGGTGTGTAGGGTCATTATTGATTCAGGATCAAGTGTTAATATCATTAGTGAAGAGGCAACCAACAAGTTAAATTTGAAAAGGATTCCACATGACAATCCATACAAGGTTACATGGGTCAACAAAGGACAACATGTGTTCGTAGGAGAACAAGCATGGGTAGAATTCACCATTGGCAAGTATAAAGATAGAGTACTATGTGACATTATTCCCATGGATGCATGCCACCTTCTACTTGGAAGACCATGGCAATTTGATAGCCAAGCCATGCACGATGGAACCAAGAATGCATACTCATTCAAGAAAGATGGAGTGACTTTCAAAATTTAGTCACTAATAGAAGAAGGAGAGGTGAAAAAATCAAGTCCAAGTGTGTTCATGGTTGGTGAGAAGGAGTTCTTGAAGACTCTAGAAGAAGGAGAAGGAGTTGGTTTTACTTTAGTATTAAAGCCAAAAGATGAAGTTGCTGTCAAGAAATCAGAGATACCAAAGGAGGTAAAAGAAATACTTGAGGAGTATAAGGATATTGTGAATGATGGCCAACCCACTCCCCTACCTCCTAAGAGACTTGTTAGTCACAAGATTGACTTCTTACCAGGAGCTACCTTACCCAACAATGCAGCCTATAAGATGACCCCTCAACAGAAGGAGGAAATAGCCAAGCAAATCAGAGGGTTATTAGACCAAGGCCTAATTAGAAAGAGCATAAGCCCATGTGTATTCCCTACTATTTTAGCACCTAAGAAAGGAGGATCTTGGAGACTTTGTACTAATTCTAGAGCCATAAATAGAATCACCATTAGGTATAGGTTTCCAATACCCAGAATTGAAGACCTAATGGATTGTTT
>MU226834.1:10043-26066 GCA_018584345.1 Thuja plicata | reverse complement strand
AACAAGCTGCAACAGCAAGGCTCTGATACCATGTAGAAACTGATGATAGATCAGATTCGACTCCAAGATCCAGCTGCATGCAAAACCCTGTCACAAGAAATGAAGCGAAAGAAGGAAAAAGAAAAAAACTCAGATTTTACTCAAAAGGTGAGAGCAAAAATATTATCTGAATTAATAAAAGACAAATACAAAGTTTGACCTTATAAAGGTGAACAAACCCTAAACTAAAACCTAGGTTGCACATTATTAATTAATAACTAATTAATGATGCACCTAAGAGAAAGCATAAGCTAAAAGAGTAATAATACTCTAACATAGGAATCACAGTCCTTCCCCAACTATCAGTCAGGACAGTGCTCATCAGTAGAATAGAGATGAGTAGAGGGACGAGTGTCGGGCTGAGTCTATAGAGCCAAACACTAGGTAGATTTTTAAGGCAATATTGAGTCATCTTCTTGAGTAGGTTAGAGTGGAGAAGGATGCTTCACATCATTCTCAGTTAGATTAGAGAGAGGGTGACATTTAGGAGCCCTCTGAGGAGGACCATCACTATGGATCCTGATGTTGTGGTAGCAAACCACATGAGGGATCTCATGAGAGTTTGACCTACTCCCTTTGATGGGAAAGGAACAAGGTTTGAAGCTGAGACTTGGCTGATTGCATTAGAGAGAATTTTTTCTATGCATCCCTTTAGTAGAAATACTAAAGCTAGGTATGAAGTGATGCAACTCTCTAATTTTGTAGTAGTATCGTGGAAGATAGAAGAGGAGAAGTTAGGGCTCCATATGTACATAGTCACTTGGGATTTGTTCCTTGAGAACTTCCAAGAGCACTTCCTCTCAGATCAGTGGGGGAAGAAGCGGGTGGATGAGTTCCATAACCTGAGGCAGTTGACCATATTAGTGGTAGAGTATGAGAGTCAATTCTTTGAGTTCAAGTAGTATGTAGGTTATGGTCATGATTCAGCCCTTATGATCCAACATTTTGTTAGGGGGCTTAATAAACTCATCCTTGGGGAAGTTAGACTCTTTGAGCCTATGACACTCAAAGAAGCAGTCATTAAAGCTACCCTTGCAAAGGCAAATCTAGCTTTGGTCCATGGTGGTTAGATGGGAGTGCCGTCTAGTGGACCTACTCCTGGTTACTAAGGTAATCAGTCACAGGGTAATGGGAACTATAGGAACCCTCCTAAAGTTTTGAAGGGTAACTAGAACCAGCAGGGTAAGATATTCTTCCATGGTACTAGTGGTGGTTCTCAGTCAGGGAACTATCGCAACTAGCTGCACAGTATGCGCAATAGGACTGATCAGTTAGTTCAGAGTTTGCATCAGGATGTTAGTGGGGATAGTTTTCAGCAGTCTAGTGCACCTTGAGTTAGAAGAGGTGGTAGTAGAGTCAGTTTTTATTCTTGTGGGCAGCTTGGTCATATTGTGGCCAATTGTCCTCAACTTGCATCGTAGTTCTTGAGATAGAGGCCAGTAGCTTCTGAGCCTATAGTTTTGGATATTGGTATGTCTCATGGAGCATATGCAGAATTTGATCATCCTCCAGCCATGTATCATGCTCCTATGAGTGGGGTTTTGAGTAGAGGACCAACAACTATTTTCCACATTCCTTCAATAGGGAATGATCCCTAGTGTTCCAGTCAGAGACAGGGGAAGGGTCCTATTGGACCCACACACTGAGTCTTTTGTGACTCGGTATGATGGTTTGAGTCGAGAGATTCATATCTCTATCCTTGATGTAGGCTTCTAGGAGTAAGCCTAGTTTTAGGGGAGGAGGATGTAATACCCAACTCTTAGTTTCCTTTTTAGTTTTGGTTGTCAAAATCTTTTAGGCCTTTTTATGTATGTGTGGTTTATTTCAGATGGTTTTGAGGATATTTATGTATCACATTTTAGTATGTCATTGATTCATTGCTTAGTATATTATATCTCTTGTTTGCATATGATTTATGGTTATTTCATGATGCTTATTTATATGTTAGGATGTCATTTTGATTATGCTTTTCTGACAATGTTGACCCTAGATTTATGTGCTTATGGATCATTTGTATGTTTTTCATTACTATTTGACATGCTCGATATGGTATGAGACAAAGTCGTAGTTACTTGCTTTGGTGAGATCCACATGATAAACTAGTCTCAACCATTTTTTATTATATTATATGTATATATGTTCATCTTTGTGATGATAGGTTTGCAGGTACCGGGCTACGTCTTCCCTGAATTGGCAGGAGTGAGTGTGCCCTATTGCAATATCTCATTGGTAAGAGAGGGGAGATAATATCATGTCCAAATCCATATCCTAAACCTTTATTTTGTCCTATTGATGGACAAAGAATATGATTGACTATCCTAGTGTTTGAATACGTCAAGTGACATGGATTTGTGAGCCTATTTGTGTGTGTTTGTCATTCTATTTCAATTGATTGTCTGTTTCAGTTGATTATCTATTAAGATGGGTTTTAGATGGATTAATGATGCTTTTAGCTTGATTTACTTAATGAATTTTCATGATAAATATTAATGTTAATTATGGCACCTATAATAAGGTTAAAACATTGATATATGAAATATATGGCTATTTAATAATTAAATATTAATTAAATGCCTACATTTAATTAATTGATTTAATTATTAAGTCTTGATTAAAATAATTGATATTTAATAAATATTAAATTCAATTAATTGTGCATAGTTGAATTATTGAATATTAATTTAATTTGCATGGTTAATTGATTAATTTAATTGAAATATATTCTCATGCAATTTCAATTCAACACTTTGCTTTGATATTCTAAAGTTGAGTTTTTGCATGCTTTAAGTAAAATTGAAAATAAAGAATTATTTTAATTAATAATTAGATAATTTATATTCCCTTTAGGGTTTTCACTTTTTGAAAACCTAATTTCTTTGATTATCTATATCTTTGGATTGGAAACCTTTTTGAGGGTTGTTCAATTAGGCAGAAGGAGAAATTAGGTGATTGGAGTTTTGAGAGAGCTTGCTTGGATTTTTGGATTCTTCTTGCTTGGATTTGTTAAATTTGTGCTTCTCATGAGTTATTGAGGTAGGATCTTCATCTTTTGAATTCTATCTTTCAGATCCCCGTCTTCCATGCATCTGAAAAGCTAGGATCCTTTGTGTGATCTTCCTTGTTTGAGTATTTGGTAATTTAAGTTATTTAGAATTAAGAAATAATGATCTTGGTTTCAATTTGTGTTTTCCTCCATGTTTTCTTATTAGATCTGTGATTGTGAGAATAAAGGTTTCATTCTTGGGTGTTGAATGCCAATTGGGCATAAGGGTTTTCATATGAAAGAATTATGTTTGAAATTTCCCTTAGGGTTTCAATTTGAGGAAAAAAAGACTTCATTGAGGAAAATTTGATAAATGTTGTTAATCTTGCTTGAAACCCTCAGATTTGTAGCTCCTTTCCATGGAATGATGAAATTCATACCCTCACCATGTCCTTGCCCAAACCCCTGATCAGATCTGCAAGAAAATAGTGAAAAAAGAGTTATATTTGCATGTTTAGAAATAAGAAAACTCTTCTTAAAAAAATGATTAATATTAGATTTGGAAACCTTCCATAGTTTGTGTCAAATTGCATGTTGAACAAATCCCTAATTACTTGGTGATTGAACTAATAGTGGATAGGATTTACCTCTATTTTTAAAGGATAGGTATTAAAACAATGTTTTATTGAAGGGAAATCATTATTATTAGTGGAAATTAATAATAATAAAATAAAATTCAGGTTGCTGAATGAAAAATATACAGTCTAGTGTAAAGATAAATTATAAAAAAGGGAATTAAATATATATATATGTTAGATAAGTTCTTTGTTAAAACAAAAAATATATATAAAACAAGTCTTAAAAAAAAGTTAAAAAAAAAATGTTTTTCTTAGGGGGCGGGGGCCACCAAACCCCCCAACCCCCACTCTGCTCCACACAGTTTACACCGCACGGGCAATGGGACTACATTGTCTGTAGTACCCACTACTGAGTACAATGGGTCACAGACCACTACAGTACCCACTGTCACGTGAGACCGCTGATGGGGTGTTACCGCGGGAGGCGTGATGACCCATGGGGCCCACGACCCCCAGTCCACCTCACACGCATATATATATATATATATATAGAGAGAGAGAGAGAGTTAGTTTGCTTTTTAATTAAGTTTGTTTTAATTTAGTTTTACTTTTATTAATAAAGTTTGTTTGTTTCTAAATTAATTCATTTAAAATGAAATTGTTTATTTTAATATTAAGATTTAATTATGTATTAAGTTTACTAATTTTTATTTAGTAAACTAAAGGTTGTTTAATTATTTATTTTAAGGTTATTATTATATTGGCAATAATGTTTCTTTGTGTACTATTATATATGGTGGTATGGATTTCTAGGTAGAATTAATATTAGAATATTAATGTTAAAGATCGATTGATAGTGATATAATATTATTTTTATTGAGGTCAATTGTAATTATAGTCAAGTTTGTAGTAATTACTGGAAAGGGTAATTTATGTAAGGTAGAATTCATAAATTACTCTATAGGAGCTTTGATTTGCATATTCTTGGGTGGATTAATTATAATGTTGTTAGTAATTTTAATAGATAAATGAATTTGCATAACTAGGGTTATAAATTTGTTTATCACCATGTTATTACTTTGTTCTTTGTTTAGCTCTTCTGGAAATGTGTTTTTTATCATGTTATGACGTGTTAATTTAGATGTTATTGGAATGATGTTTTTATTCTTTTCTGTTGTGAACTTTATCCATTTTGGACATCTGTCAGAGATAACTGATTCCTAGGATTTTAAACCAGAGGGTTTTGGGATTCTATTCTTCATGTTGTCTTGTGTGCTTTCCAGTGCATGTTTCCCATAATGTTATGTTGATTCGATTGTCCTTCCTGAACCTAGTGTTATTGAACTTCTGTTATGTGATCCTATGAGGAACTTTCATATTGTTATGGTTAGTGGATAACTAGTAGTTCCTATATGGGTGAGAACCCATTTATGAGTTTTTGAGATCATTTATGATCTTGAGCTTAGAATGCGGTTAGTTAGGTGCTTCTTAGGGGGGTGGCTTACAATAGGATTCTGGGGCCCAAAGAGGCCAGTCCAGGGTGACCTATCGTAAGTTATTAATAAGTGATAATGTAATAATAAAACTTGGGGTTAACATTAAATACAAGATTGATTATGATTCCTCGCTTATGCCTTGAGTGCTAGTACAGACTAAGGATAAAAATGAGTTGATACCTATAGAGTAGGTATGGTTAGATTCCTCATCTTCATGAGAGGGTATCCTAGCTTTGCATGAGTCATGATTGAGAGGTTCGGGGTCCAGAGAGGCCAGTCCAGGGTAACTCAAGTTATTGATCATGTGATGACACTCCCATATAATGTAGCCTAAGTCTCTTCCATAGGTCTTTCTTTACCTTTTTATGGTTGTGTCTTTGACACTTGGCTTTTGATTTCAGTATTTGGTTTATGTTGGTGTTTTGGATATCTTTTATGTTCGTTTATCTTTGGAGGGTGTACCTTTGTTTTGATCTTAGATTTCCAATTATCTTGATCTTTGTATCCTTATAATTTTTCTTTAGTATTTCTCAATGTGATCAAAAAGATTCTAGGATCTTCCTATGTGTTTCTTTATGATGGCTTGTATACCTTTGATTGCCTTCATGTTGTATACCCGTGTGAGTGGGCCTGTTATTATCTCCTTAGCACGGTGGGAGTGGAGCTCTGGTTCCACCTGGTTAGGTGGTAGTGATTCTTATTACCATTGAGATCCGACAGTTCTTCTTCATGTTTGGATGATCCTTTTTGCAATTTCTTATTCTTCCTATTCTTTTGGAGATTTGTATAGATTCATGAGTTGTATATTTGTAACCATATGTGTATATCAGTTTACATCCTTTCAGAGGATGTGTTGTATTATTATGTACTATTACATACGCTATGACTTGTGCAGTGGATGTTTGATTTGGTTGTATACCTTGGGTATCAGATGTATATTATTGGATTCATTTGATGTATCCTTTATGTTAGTTCTTTATAGTTGTTCTCATAGATTATTTTGCTTAGGTAATTCTATGTTAAGGAACCCCCGAGGATTGTTATCTATGTATGAGTTTTACTTATGTACATCATGTGCTTCATTGTGTTGCTTCCGCATTGTTATCATTATTATTTGTAAAAATTTTTAAGAAAAATTCTCCTGTTAACTCAGTGTCATGTTTAGGTTAGTCTTCCTGGGTTCCCTGGCAGGGCATTACACTTTGTCTTGAAGCTTCTACCTTTGTCCAAGAAATCCTCTTGAAGGTAGATGTCTTGTAGACAAGATCTCTTACTTTCAAGGGTCTCTTCCCACAAATGGAATATACTTCACAATTATCTATTTTCTTATCTCTTTAGAGTCCATTCTCTTATCTAATTTCATGTCATACATTGTTGTTTTAAGGATATCTTCTTATTGATTGGAAGTAGGTATCATTGATTCTCTTTCTTATTATGTCTCTTGCATTGCCGTCATAAGGAGAGGAGAATACATACAACCTCCCTTGTAAATTACATGCAATTTTTGTTTCTTTGATCTATAGACTTATCACCTTTTACAGATTAACATGGATTCTTCCACAAGACTAATCCCTGAACATGGATTCATATTTAATTTTTAAGGCTAATCCCTAGACAAGGATTCATACATAATTCCAACAAGACTAATCCTTGGACATGAATTCACAATGGAATTTCCATAAGGTTAATCCATAGACATGGATACATATAGAGACAATGGTTTCCATATAACTTATCCCCCTAAAGCTTTTCCATGCATAAAAACTTTTCAAGCTATTCCATGCACAAAATATTTTCAAGCCGTTCTGTGCGCTAAACATTTCCAGCTGAGAGTTGACTAGCATAACACAATTTTCTAGAGTGTCAATTCTTCTCTCTCTCTCTCATAATTATTCTAGTAGGTTATACCATGGATTTTTTATTTTCTTTGGTGATACTCTTTTTCTTCCTATGTGATCACTTGTGGTCTTGCAATAGCTTTCTAGACATGATATTAGTGGATGGGACATTTTCAATCGAGGTCTCTCTTACTAGTTGATATGGATTTTTTTTAGTACTAACCCCTTTTGTTAGAGTAATAAAGTGATTCCACTTATTAATTAAATCATATTGATTTAATTATTAAGTCACTTATTATCTCTATTTCACTTTAGCTAAACTTTAGGCATATAATAATTAATTCTTTTATTAATTATTATTATGCAACCTAGATTTTTCCCTTTTAGGGTTTTGATCACCTTCATAAGGTTTGATCTCTTCGTATTTTGTATTCCCTCTCTGAATGAATATTTTGTCTTTCAAAACCTTTTTTGTCTCCAAGCTTTACTTTTGTAACAGGTTATTTTGCATGCAGATGATCTTGGCTTATGAATTCTTTAGATTCTAACATAGTATTAAAGCCTCTCTGCTACTGCCCATTCTTGAATTTTTGAAGTTTTTCGAGCTCCAAGGGTTTCAAGGTTTTTTCTGCATTTTCTATGTGGACCTAGAGGGGATTTATTTTTTGGATCACTTTGGGCAAAAACTAACATCTGGGTTGCATCTAGAATGCCCCAAAACTCCCATTTTCATATAAGGACGTCCTATTTGGACACGGTTGAAATTTGGGCCCTATTTTTGCTTGCATAACCCTTGGCACATTTTACGAGGCAAAAATTGCCTTACTTTTGATGTTGCCTTGATTTTTGTGCTACCTCAATTTCTATGTTCTCCAATTGCATGGAGGAGAGAGAAAATGACAGCCATATTTTTTTAAAATATTTTTTAAAACAAAAAATATAAAGTTTTTTTTATTTTTTTTCTTTAGTAAAAAAAACATGTTTTTTAAAATAAAAAATATATAAATGTTTTTTGTGTCTTTTTTTCTTAAAAAAAATATACTATTTTTTTTTTAAAAAAAAAACATGTTTTTTTAAGTTTTGTTTTTTCAAAAATAATTGTTGTTTTTTATTGTTTTTTCATTAAAAAAATGATATTTTTTTTTGCCAAATTTGGCAGGAATTCTGGAGGCACTCCAGATTTGGAGGGTTTCACCAGTTTAGCCGGGCTTTGCCATTTTTGGCTGAGGTTTCTTCTATTTCATCTAGTTTTTGACCTATTGGTGGTTTTTTTCTCATAACTTGAGAAAATAGAGACATTTTTTGCCAAACAAGATATCGATGAAAAGCTGGTTCCGAGGCCGATCTAATTTTTCTAGTTTGGTTGTCTGATTTTTTCATCTTGTAGGTTCTTTTTCTAGTCAAAGTTAGGGTTCCATTTTATGCTCTGGTCACTATATCTCGCTCCTCTGAACTCCTTTTTTGACTTCCGCATGGCGTCAAAAAGCTGGTTCTATTCTCCTTTTCTTCTTCTATGTGTCTCACACCCAACATTTTTTCCATGTATCTTTTATAAAAAAAATTTCTTTATAACATTCTGGTGGATATCTTGGATGTTTCAGGTCTTGGGATCATTTTTTTTTTTGAATATTGTATACATCTTTTTATCTTTCTTTCTTTTGCAAACGCATTGAGATAAAGTGTCATCTGATGCATGTTTGGGATTCTATTGTACTCGCACTATATTATAAATTTTCATGGGGGGTTTGATATTTTCCTTGTTTTCCATCTACCTTTTTAAAGTGAGTGTTCATTCCATGACATTAGCCTCATTATGTGTGTCAAGTGAGTGTTTCTTCCATGACACCATCCTTTATTTGTGCTTGTACATTCATCATGCAGTATTTTTTGGCAGTATATTTTAGTGTACCTATCATGCCTCTCCCTGCTCAGTATTATGGGGGGGGGGGGGTATCTCCTATTGGTTCTAATGCTTCCTTCATTCGATTGATCAGCTCTTTAGGCTTTGTTTACAGTCTTCTCTACCTGATCATTTTCTATTATAGTAGAGGTTCCAACAGTTATTTTTCTACAGTGTTTGTAGCTTCATGATTTAGAGGTGTTCTTTCTTTGTTCATATTTTCTAGGACATTCTCTAGTTTGGAGGCTTCTCCTATCCTTCACTAGGATTCATATCTTTTTGGAGAGGGGTTTTCCCACTGGGTTTTCTCTTTTTCTCCTCTTTACAAAGATATTTTTATGCTTGGATACCTGATGAGGCCTTGTTGTCGGGACCCATTTCCTGCTTTCAACAGTTGTTTCTAGGTTTTTAGCTTCTCCCTAAGTTTATCTTAAGGGGGATATTAGAGTAATAAAGTGATTCCACTTATAATTAAATCATATTGATTTAATTATTAAGTCACTTATTATCTCTATTTCACTTTAGCTAAAATTTAGGCATATAATAATTAATTCTTTTATTAATTATTACTATGCAACCTAGATTTTTCCCCTTTAGGGTTTTCCTTTTAAGATTTCAATCACCTTCATAAGGTTTGATCTCTTTGTATTTTGTATTCCCTGTCTAAATGAATATTTTTTCTTCTAAAACATTTTTTTTCCAAACTTTGCTTTTGTAACAGGTTATTTTGCATGCAGATGATCTTGGCTTATGAATTCTTTGAATTCTAACACTTTTGTGTCTTTTGTCTTTGCTTTTTTATTTTTTTTGTTCCTTTGTGCATTGTTGTGGAGTTGAGATCCTTAGCTTCAGGGCTTACATCCATAAACTTAGTGTTGTCTCATCTGTTTGCAATTTTCCTCTCTCTCTCTCTCTCTCTCTCTCTCTCTCTCTCTCTCTCTCTCTCTCTTCTTTCTCTTCCTTTACCATGAGCATGAGTTTGTCTCTTACTCCTGCTAAACTAGGTGATAAATATACAATCCTAAATAGTAATCACTTTATTTGTGCTCATTTTGGGACCATTTTTAGCCCACTTTAGTGTGTTCCTTATGGTAGGACCTCATATTTCACTTAAATGCATAATTAATTTATATAAAGGTCCTAATCCTTCTTCAAACTTGAGGTTGGCTCCAATTTCTCTGCATATTTTCTCATTTTCCATCCATTCATAATTCATTTCCCTCTTAGGTCCTTTTACATGCAGTTTTTGTCTTAGAAGTTGTCCTAATTTCTCGAAAAAAAAAGGCTTCTAGGTCCCTATTTTAGCACACAACCCTCGGTCCCAGGCTGGCCTTAACAAAGTTTGTCTAGACAAGGCTGACTTGGGTTGGCCTTATCCTAGACTAAGCCAACTTAGGTCAGCCTTTTCCTAGTGAATTTCTATTTAGTGGGCTCTAGGCCCTATGTAGGGTTGTTTCTCCTAGATGCTTAATGAGGGTCGACCTTGCAAAATCTAAGCGCCAAAATATATATAAAAGCAGACCTCTCCCTCTCATTTTCACATCATGACATAGATGCTAGAATTATTGAGAAAATTATTATTCTTTCAAGAGATCCAAGTGCAAGAAAAAATCCATTGAAGACATTCATCATTAAGCATTCAAGGCATTTTCCTTCCATAGATCTTGCTCTTTTTCCCATTAGAGGCTAATAAAAGGAGTTTTACATCAAGGAAGCAGATTTACATTCATCCATCAAGTCTTTCTCTTCTCTCTCTTCTTCAATTTGAAAATCAGGATAATTACAATGTCTACTACATGAGGATTTGTCTTACATTATTTCCTTTTTGTTTTTTGTGTTGATTCAAAGCTATTTCATCAACATTCTTGATTACATATTTAGAGATAATTGCATTTGCATGACATGATATATTCTATTGTTTAGATCTAATGTCTACTACATTCCATCATTTTTGAATTACATATATTTCATTTCAAGGTTAATTTCCATACAGGGGCTTGACCAAGGAAAGCCCCTCCCCACAAAAATTTCGCCTTCTTTTTTGTGTGCAAGAAAAGGTGATGGAGTTTCATATCTGGATTTTCAAAGTCTCAAAACCACTAACATGTCAGCTGCAGATTTTATTAACTTTTGTGCCTCCAGGACAAGTTAAATTTTATTGGACAAGGCTGGATTGAGTCATCATTGTCTTGAGGATCTAAATTTTTCATATTTGTTCCAAATCTAGAACAATTTCTATTTTTGATGGCACAATGAAAGTCAACCCCAGATCTAAAAATTTAGCCTTCTCCTCATTATTTCAAGGTGGATTCATTATCCCTTAACAATTTATTAGTTTTACATATCATCCTTTACATCATCTCAAAATGAATCCACTAGACAAACCAATCCTACATTATGTGTGGATCATGAATTTGCACCCTTCCTTCCTTGGTTGTGCAAATCGGATTCACCTTGTTGGGAGTTAGGCATTCCAAATGTATCTTGAATTTGGTGGTCAACCATTAATCACCATTTTCCATATTATTTTTTGGTGAACCCTCTACTTTCATGCATTATACTTTTTTATTTTGTAGTTAGGTTTTTTTTGTCTGATCTCTATTGTGTGCATTGATTTGTCTTTCTTTTGCATCATAGTAGATCCTATCTTTACCACATTCCTATTTTGAGATCTAGTTTTGTGTTGTTACCATGGAACTCTCTAACTTGGATTGGTGTGTACTTACATATGTCATTTCCTTTCTTCTTATCTCTCTTTATCAAACACATGGATTGAATCAAAGAATGTTTCATTTTTTTACTTTTGTATTCCTTCCTGTTATTCTTCAATATAGCATAATGAGAGTAACACATATATATCTATTCATTATAAGGCATATTTAAAAAACATTATAAATATTTTATGTTTTTATTCTTCACATTTTAACTAAATGCATGCAATACAAAGATAACATAAGGGCCTTTTCTAATGAATCTAATGCTAATCCTCCTAATCATGTTCCTGGAAATCAAGCTCCTAGTAATCCTATGGAAATTAATGTTTCTGATCATTATCAAAATATTCAAAACATTATTCATGATGTAGATTTTAGATATTTCTTGGATGATTTCTCTCCAAAAAAGGAAATAATCCTCCTTCTTCCCAACATAAATATAGTAAGGATGAGGATGTTACTCCTCTTTCTCCCACTCACAAGCCTCAAGAATCTAAATTACAACCTATCCAACATGATCAAAGATTTAGTGACCATAACACTAAAGCTCCTCCTAACCCTCCACAAGCTAACATTGTCTCTCAACCAACACCATCTCATGAACCTTAACCTTATGATGACCATGAAGCTTTGGCTAGAAGAATCTATGTAGATATCAAATATCATTCTAGCATAAGATGTCCTTATAGAATCTGTTATAACCCACATACTTACAGTGGTGAATTTTCATGTTCCTTTCATTATTCTAATACACATTCACGTTGTGATTTTTTTGAGTTTAGAAAATTTATTCAAGGCTTAATCAATAGATGTATACTTCTTTAAACACTTGATATCATAAATTTTTTGCATATAACTTAGCCATCCACTTCCTATTATGTTTCTCTCCATTATGCAACATTAATTGCATAATGAGCACTGAGGGAATCATAATAAGATTTGTTCTCTTGCTCTCTAAGCTAGGGGGAAAGGGATAATTTCTTATTCCTTATTTTTGGGATCCAGTTTCTCCCTTTATTGGCATGTTTCTTGTATAAAATGACATTCTTTCTAGCATGTGTTCATTGTTTTACATAAGGATATTGACATCCTGAGCTGCAACCTTACATTTTCTTGTAAACACATATCTTTTATACATAAGAAACCATTTAGGGAGATTAAATGTGTATTCCCTTCTTATTTCTCTTTCTTGCATCCAATATCCATTGGGATCTTGCATCTGTTATAGTATGACATACCTTCTTACAAGGATTTATTATTTTATGCAAGGATTTTCATCTATAGTTGCAATCTTATTCTTTCTTGAAGGTACATATTATTAAGGATCTATAACTTGGGCGCATATTGGATTTCTCTCCCTTTTCTCCTCTTGTGGGATCCATTATCTCTTTTTTGTTCATATCTTTTATACCATTATTCCCTCCCTTGTATGATCTTGTTATGTAGGATCTTTCTCCTTAATGAGATTAGTATCCTCCTTTTACAATATTTTCCTTACTTGGAAGTGCATATTTTGTATGCTTGGGTTGACCATTGAGTAGAAATAAGGTGGAATCCTTCTTCTTCTTCCTTCTTTCATCTCTTTGTAGATTTTATATTATTTTATGGTAAATTCCTTTTTGCATGAGATCCTTTATTTTACACCAGATACTAATTTCTTTGCTTAAAAATCCTTTTTATGCCTTAAAGGGCATGTCTATCATTTAAATAATCATCCTTTCCTTCTTTTTCTTGATGATTTTATTACTTTATAGGTGATATATTTTCAAGAATAATATGTCTATTTTCTTATAATTGCTTATCTATTATGAACTAGCTATCATTCAGGGTGTATTATATATTTTTTCTTGCCTTCACACCTAGGGGCCAAGATCGCTTGTATATTATTCTCTCTTTTCTATAAGGATCTACATTCCTTGGTACAATGGCATTTTTTTTATCATGTGAAATTATTTTCTTATAAATATCTATTTTATTTTATTTTGGATTCTCCCTTATGCTATAGGTGTGCATCCTTTATCACAACCTCTTCTTTATTTGCAAAAATATTTTTATTATACACAACTTCACTTACTATGCATTCCAAATTTTGTCATCCTTCATCAAGAATCCCTATTTCACCTAGCAATAGGGGGCTAAATGGGTGCATTCTTGTTCTCTTCCCCCTCTTTGTCTTGAATCTTCTATCTTTTTCCAAGAACTCCTCTTGAAGGTAGATGTCTTGTAGACAAGATCTCTCCCTTTCAAGTGTATCTTCTCACAAGTGGAATATCCTTCAAAATTATCCATTTTCTTATCTCATAACAGTCCACACTCTTAGCTAATTTCATGGCATACATTGTTGATTTAAGGATATCTTTTTATTGATTGGAAGTAGGTATCCTTGATTCTCTTTCTTATGATGTCTCCTACATTGCCATCATAAGGATGGGGAATACACAAAGCCTCCCTTGTACATTACATCCAATTTTTTTTTCTTTGATCTATAGACTTATCACCTTTTTGAGATTCACAATTCTTCCACAAGACTAATCCTTAAACATGGATTCATATATAATTTGTAAGGATAATCCTTAGACAAGGATTCATACAGAATTCCCAAAAGACTAATCCCTAGACATGGATTCACAATGGAATTTCCATAAGGCTAATCCATAGACATGGATACATATAGAGACAATGGTTTCCATATGACTGATCCCCCTAAAGCTGCTCCATGCACAAACACTTTTCAATCTATTCCATGCACAAAATATTTTCAAGCCGCTCCATGAAAAAAACTTTTCAAGGTAAGATTTGACTAGCATAACATAATTTGTGCTCTCTCTCTCTCTCTCTAAAGGTTATGCTAGTAGTTTAGACCATGGAGTTTGTATTGTCTTTGGTGCTTCTCTTGTTCTTCCTATGTGATCACTTATGCTCTTGCAATATCTTTCCAAACATGATATTAGTTGATGGGACATTTTTTATTGAAGTCTCTCTCACTAGTTGATTTGGAGTTTTTTTTATTACTAACCCCTTTTGTGTCTTTTATCTTTTCTTTTACTTTGTTTGTGTGTCCTTGTGCATGGATGTGGAGTTAAGATCTTGGTTTGGGGGATTACGTCCTTAAACTTAGTGTTGTCTCATCTCTTTGCAATTTTCCTATCATCATCTCTCTTTCTTGTCTTTCTTCTTTCTCTTCCTTTACCATGAGCATGAATTTATCTCATACTCCCACTAAAGTGGGGGCTAAATATACTATCCTAAAAATTAAGCATTTGATTTTTCCTCATTTTGGGACCATTTTTAGCTCACTTTAGTGTGTTCCTTATGGTAGGACCTCATATTTCACTTAAATGCATAATTAATTAGATAAAGGTCATCCTCCTTCAAAATCCAGGTTGGATCCAATTTCTATGCTATTTTCTCATTTCCCATTTTCCATTGATTCATCTTTTATTTCCCTCTTAGGTCCTTATAATTGCAATTTACATCTCAAAAGGCTCTCTAATTTCCCAATAAACTAAGGCTTTCATGTCCCTATTCTATGACAAAACCCTAGGTCACAGGCTAGCCTTAACAAAGTTTGCATGGACAAAGATGACTTGGGTCAGCCTTGTCCTAGACTAAGCTGAATTAGGTCAGCCTTATCCTAGGCCATTTTTATTGAGTGGGCTCTAGGCCCTGTGAGGGGTTGTTTATCATAGGTTCTTAATCATGGTTGACCTTTCAAAATTTAAGCCATGAAATGTCTATAAAAGAGGACCTCTGGTGCAGGAGCACCTTTGTCAAGGAGAAACTCGGTTAATAATTCAAAGCTTGGCTAGGCCTATAAGGTCTATTTTGAATGTAAATATGGCCATTAGAGCCATCACAATGAATTTATATAAATGTGTAATGAAAAATGAAGTCCTAGGTTAATAGGTATTTGCATAAATGTCAAAAATGCACAAGTTGCATAAAAGTTGTAAAGCAAAGTTCTAAACTTTCATTAAAAGTTGTAAAAGGGATGATTATGAAAGGTAGTTGATGGGTCACAACTACCAATTAGTCTCTAAATACAAATGTATGGTCGAACCAATTCAGAATAGAAGGAAGGATTTATGTTTTGAACAAGTTTGGATCATTTTCAAGTTCTTGTTTTGGTTGAATTTTTAGTTTCCTTCTTGTTTCCAAGTATTGTACAGCCATGTATAGCATGCAAATGATGTAAATATGATGTAATTTGATGGTGTAGTGAATAATATTCCTTTTGGCTTTGGTTTGGTTCATGTTTATTAAGATTTGAACAAGTTATGGTCATTTTGGTGAAATTTATTGTTTGTAGATTTGGTACTTCCTGATAACAGTCATGTTGAAACAAATGGTGGGTGATACCACAATAGTGGGTTACACTTTTTTGCCTAAATGGACATTGAAGTCTACATTTTGAGAAAAACTTTCACATTCGGATGCATATTGTCGTTAAACTGTTTGAAATCGGAAGATGAAGT
>MU226833.1:520009-532637 GCA_018584345.1 Thuja plicata | reverse complement strand
TTTTTTAATCGTTAATTAATCATATATTTTCTTCTAAATTCATTTCCCAAATCATCTAATCAAATTCCCAATAATAATTAATTTTATTTAATTAATTAACCTTAATTGATTAATTACCATTAATTAATTAATTAAATTCAATTTCCTATAGTTTAAATTGAAATACTTAAACTTACTAATTAAATTCTTCCAATTAAATTAATTTAATTTCATCAAATAAAGCAATTCTAAATTAAAAAGAATTCAATTATCTCACATGTTGAAAACTTTAATTAAATAAATGAATTAAATATTCATTTATCTTCAAAGAGATAACTCTAATCAAATCACATGGGTTACCCCACCTATCTCTCCTGTTCACATGGGTTACTCCACCCATCTCTCCAGTTCACATGGGTAACTCCACCCACCTCTTCAGTTCAAAAAGGTAACTCACAATTAGCTCTTCAGTCAACCAAAATCTATCTCCTCTTTACCAATTGAAGAGGTGGAGTTTATTGATGGCTTCTCTAGTTCTCTTTGATCTCAATTGTTCATCTCCCTATCTCTGGAATTGATCTCAACCGTTCATATCATCCCCAATTCCTATATAATAAACCCTTCATAACCATTTGAAGGATCCAGGATTTTAAGCTCTCGTACGCCATAACTCCGTTAGTTTGGTTCTAGTATTCAAGTCATCTTGCGATCACACACACACATTTCAAGTATCAAATTCTCGATGCTTCTCAAGTCATAGATGTTGCCCACACCAACACTGAGCATCAAAAATAGCGTTTCAGAAGGATTAGAGAGAGACAATAGAAGCTTCAAGCACTTTGGGGTTTGCATTCATTTGTTTTCCTTTCTTTTCTTGTACATTTTATTGGTTACCTTTCAAGTTATTCATTATTGTTAGCTTTGTGTATTTGATTTATATCATTGCAAAATGGTGCTACTAACCCCCGCCTTTGGAAATCTTGGGAACCACGAATCACGAAAGCAGGTGTACATTTTGGTGAACCCAACGTGAATCAAACAGCCCAAATATCACTTGCAGACGATAGAAAGGAATTTTTGGCCTCAGTTGTATGGCTGAAGATCTTCCTTTTTGTTAATTTTTTGATATCATTGTAATTTCGCAATCGCCGATATTTTGCCGCAATTGATGAAACTTTGTCGCAATCGACTAGTTTAATGCCGCAATTGATCTGTGGATTTTGCAATCATTTTCTGTAATCTTTAAATCTTTATTTCTGGTATTTTTCTGCAATCACCAAGGAGTTTTCTGCAATTGCCAAAGGTTTTTCGCAATTGCTGAAAGTTTGCCGCAATCGCCAAAACTTTGCCGCAATCACTGAAAGTTTTCTGCATTTGCCAAAACTTTGCTGCAATTGAGGGAAGGTATTTATGTTTTGCAATTATCAGCTTGTAAAATTTTGTTTGAAATATTTAAAATATAACATTTAAGTATAAGAAATACTTTAAGTTATATTTTAAATATATAATTCTGGGATGTTTGAGAGTGGTTTCAGATCTCTAGGAGTTAAAATGCAAAATCTAGATTTTGGAGGATTTTAACAAATTTCAGACTTAGTCAAAATTTAGGATTCAACATGTGTTACTAACCTTGTTGTTTCAGCTTGTGGCGTTGGAAACAGCTTTAACAAAGCAACTAAAATTAACTCATTTATTATTTTAGTGCTTAAAAATAACATTGAATGCCAAACATCACAAATCTCACTTTTCCAATTTGGTGCTTGAAATTGACATGGTGGTTATCAATTGAACAAAGGCAAAAAATCTTTCAATTTGGTGCTTTTAAAATTGAACAAGAAAATCATCACCTACTTTGGGCTTTAAAACTAAACACTTGTGCTTGTATGGTGGATTAGCTTAGTTCACATTTCATCTTTGGGTTTTAAGTGATTAACCTTGTGTCTTGAGTTTTGGGTGCACTTGCACAATCTGTTAGATTAGACACCTTTATACTTTTTATAAAGGCTTGTCTGGGGAATGCACTTCTTCCTCGGAGAACGAACTTAAACCGGTAATCCTTTCGATTGGTATATAAACAAGGCGCAAACCAAAGTTCCATCTTATCTAGCCAAGCTCAGGCGAGGTGTGTTGATGATAGTCTAGATCGAGTGAATATCCCTAAGGAGCCAGCGTGGTCAACTAGGCTCTTAAGTGAGTCACACACGTACAAACCGATTGGATAGACGTCACGGACCCTTACTACAACCTTGTTAATTAGAGGCCAACCCGATCTACCTCCAAACAAATACCTTATTATAGTGCAAGGGGTTGCAAAATTTCCTCCCAAGATTCCCAACATATGTGTTCCAAGGTATTTGTGTAGTGAAAGAGAGCTTCAGTCCACGACAACAATTCCTGGCAACGACAAAAACACGGGCACCTACGTCGTGGACCTTTGTGTCCTAGTAGTGTGACAATTATTGTGTGAGCTAACAGACATTCAAGCATTGGGCCTATAGTATTGTATTCTGAAGCTATTGACCTAGATTAATCTGACTATTCATTGTTGAGACCTTGTGATAACATTTCAACTTGAAAGAGTTGTTGAACATACACATTGTCAGTCTTCATTCTTAAACATACTGTCTGTTGTGCTTGTTCTTTGATCAGTTTCCAAAAATGCAAAACAAACATCCAAACTGTCAAAATGAGTCAAACGTGTTAAAATATAGGGTTTTTGACATCAACTATCTTTCAAAAATAGAAGCTTTGTTCTAGAAAATCAAAATTGCTAGACGGTGATACCTATCTTTTAGTCTTTTTGAGACTGTTTCCCCTTTACCGTAGTTGCCCGCATTTTTTCACAATTATCAGAAGTTTGCCGCAGTTAACTTGTTTATTGCCGCAATAAACTTGTTTATTACCATAATCGGCGATAAATTACCGCACTTGACTATTCACTTTTTTGCAATCGGTGAAGTTGTGTCGCAGTTAACCAGAGATATTTTACACCTGTTTTGACATAAAAACCTTGAAAATACTCTCCATTTTGTGTCAAATACCAGTGTCTATCCCATAAAAATGTGGAGAACATTGTGTGAATCTCTAAACATTAAAGATCATCCCTTCTTTGAAAAGCATGATTATTGTCTAAAGCATTGTTAGTTTGAAAGTTCAGACACAAGATATCTTGATCTCATCATCTCAAACATCATTGATATCTCTATCAGTGACTTTTTTTCCAGGAAAAGGTCAACAAATATTATTTCTTAAAACATCAAAAACTTTGAGATCAAGATAAATCAACTTCTGTCCTTAGAATTACCCTTGTCCAAAACATAACTCAGACTTTCCTAGAAAGGTTATCCTTTTCTATTTGCTTTATATCACTTGTTTTAGTTACAAAATCTGGACCACACTATGTCTCAAACACCTCATGGAGGGCCTTACACAAGGTCAAAGGCTAGAACACAACCTGATGATTCATATATCAACAGATTCCCCACTTGGGAAACAGAGCGAGAAGATGATCCTTTCACAAATACCAGTGTTGCTCTATTTGTTGAAAATCTCTGTGGGCCAGCCTTGTTCCAAATTTCACAAAAGAGGAGCTCGATGATATAGAGTAAGATGCCTATTTTACATAAGTAGTTGACATTGTTGTAGAGAGGAACCCCAAACATTTCTTAGCCATGTTGATAAACAAGGGAGTCAAAATCCCTGCTAAATTTAGTGTGTCGACCATATGGCCCAAAAACCCTCTCGTAGGTCAAAACACTACCCAGTCCTCTCAGATACTACCTGTGGTTTCTCAAAATTTCTCACCTTTGACAATACCAAAATTGGCACAAACGATACCCAATCAAACTAATTGCGCTAACCAAGTGAGCACATCTTCTACTCAAAATGACAGGCTCCCAACTAAGTGTACCCATGGTCACTAGTATGCCTCCACCTTCGGTCTTATGGCCTGGAAAATCAAGCTCTCATGCTATGCCTTCCATCCTACCAACAAGTAGTAACCTTTTCACAACCATGTCGCTACCATAATCAATCCCTACTAGCTTTGGGGTCAACACATCATTCCCACAAGGATCTATCTCTGCAGGTTTGACTTTCAGTCAATGCCCACTAGAGGTTACGCCTTTTCTCATCTAGCAACAACCTCAACCCCAATAGAAATGACCCCAGCTTCAGCTGCAACAACCTCAACCCCAGCAGAAGCAACCACAACTTTAGCTACAACAACCTCAACTCCAGCAGCAGCAACCCCAGCTTTAGCTGCAACAACCTCAACCCCAACAGCAACAACCCCAGCTTTAGCAACAACAACCCCAACCCCAACAATATCAACCCTAGCTTCATCAGCAACAACCTCAACCCCAAAAACAACAACAACCCCAACCCTAATGGTAGCAATCCCAGCTTTAGTAGCAACAACAACCCCAATCCCAATCCCAAACCCAATATCAAACACAACAGAATCAACCTTGGGCCACTCATGTGCCCCCATATCAGAATCATGTGTTGGGAAATCAATATCAAGTCCCAAAGACGCGGTCCTATGTTCCTACTCAAGGGACACAAACTGATGAGTCCTATATCAACCAATTTCCCCTATGGGAAAAAGAGCACAATGATAACCCATTTCCCTCATACGAAGAAGAACAGGAACCCAACTACTATGATGACAACAACCCTCTTGTCTATTCAGAAAGTTTCCCCAAGTTGGCACACGAACAATGGAAAACTATTATCCTCATGCAACAAGTGCAAGACCTACAAAATTATCTAGATGATCTTCAAAGTGAAAGTCAACCAAATTCTTACACTCTAGAGGACTTATATACCTACCCTATTGACTATATGTCTTAGATCGCATCACAAGTCAATGAATATTCTCTTATTTCATCAAATCCACCACCAATGATTTCCCAAATAAACACAATTGAAAATATGTCATCCTTGGGAGATCAATATAAACCTTTCAAGAAATTAATTTTAAAACTGGTTCATAGACATCATTCTATTGCTAAGAAAGATCAAAATAATCTACCCATGTCTAGCAAGGGTCAATTCCAAAACAATAACATTGTTGACACATCTATCTCCTATGAAGAATTTGTCCAACAAAAATCCTCCATGCTTTCCATTAGTCCTTCATCCCCTAAAGAGTCACAAGAGAAAGATTTTCCATTCCTATCAAACAATATATCTAGTAATGAGACCTCCCAAGGGCTATCCACAATAGATTTAAATGTTAATCCCTCTTACGACTCAAATATCCTAGATCCAATGCCACAATATGCTCCATTCTTAGACGAACCAACTCCAGAGAGTCCCATTAAAAATCCTTCTCCCTCATGTCAAAATATTGAACCCTTCCAAGAATCCACCATACATATTCCAATTGATATCCTATGTCAATAGGATGATATAAAGCATGAATAAATAAGTCCTAAAGAAAATCAAGATCAAGATCCCAAGAATGACCAAACCTATGTAGTTTTTGACCAAGATCTTATACTTCTAGAAACTCATGAAGATTCCACTATCCTTTACAATCCTATCCAAGTTGATCCCCTTCCATCCCAAGAAAAAATTTCCCTTCCAAGTCTTATGGACCATCCACTTCCCATTCCTAAGCAAGATCATGACTTCCATCCCATTCTTGTGAAGGATTCCATTCACAGTCAAGAGAAAGTGACCCCTAAAATGGAGTCTGATGGTCCTCTTCCAAGTCAAGATCAAACTGTCCCTTCACCTTCATCTCCACCACAAGATCCCATTATCCCTCCAGATCCTCCTCATGATCCTATGATTCCTTCATCTCCATGTCCTAATCCTCCATCTTCTCCACAAGATCATATCCTACCAAATGATCTTGTCACTACTCCTATTCCATCACACGATCCTATCTTTCCTCCTAATCTCCCTCATGACCACAACACATTTATGTAAGTTGTTCATGAACCCCATGCATTCCAAATGGATTCCTCTACTTCCATCCAGTCTGGTCCACTTCATGATCCTATTGTTTCTTCCATATCATATCCACCTCAAAATCATATCCACCTCAAAATGGACTCGCATCTTTTAGAAAGTATCCTACTAGTCAAAGAAAGCATTATCAAGTCAAAGGGTTATACCTCCATGAACAAAGTACATTAAAACCCTTTTATATCAAATAAAATTATGATGGTCATGGCCTCCATAAAAAAACACATTCTCAAGATGTTGGTACTCCTTCCAAATCCAAATCCAAATGTATACCATCCCCTTCACCCCTTTCATCCATCTTAGGTCCATATATTCCTCCATCCACTAGTTCACAATCCACTTCTCCTTTCCTAAATCCAGGTCAGCAAAGGCACACATCTTGGACAACCTTCCACCCATCCAAAAATTCTCCATACCATTATTATCCATCCATGAATCACATTCCCCTTTCAAGAAATTTGGATGCTAAACATAAGTCCCATAAGTCAAGAAATCCACATATAGTCAAGGATCAACATGTCCAGTCTAATCAACATGTAAACACAAAGAAAAATATGATCCAAAAGAAAAAAGAAATGTCCAAAAGGCCTCAAAGGCCCCTTGATAAAAAATAAAATTCAAAATCAATATGGGTTCCTGAATATCTTATAGAAACAATGCATTTTAAGGGACCACAAAAGAATAAAAAATCAAAATCCATGTGGATTCCTAAGAAGCTTCTTGAAGCATAGTATCCCAAAGAAAAATCCAAGGTGGCATCCAAAATTTCTATCCATCCATTTAAACACCTCCAACCTTTCAAATCCATTTTGGGTCCTTATGTCCCAAAATTCATAAACACTCCTCCATCAAGTCCAAAATCTCCTTTTCTTCCATCAAATCCAAAATCTCTTTTTCCTCCATCACTCCATCACCCCTCAAGGTGTGTGCCAATGTTGTTCATTCCCACATATCCATCCACTTAAAATCAATTATTCTCGCAATCCCTCCATTATCCAACACATATATTCCAGTCTTCCATCCATCCCCTTGTCCAATCCTACTTATAAAGCATTACCCTACCCCACTTCATCCATTTTATTCCCCTTTTCCATCACCCTATCAACATCTTTGAGCATACCTTCAATAGCCATGATCTATTATAACACATATTACACGGTTACAATTTGAAGAGAAAGATGCTTAAGTCCTTCCTCCATTTCCTATCACGAGTCTATTATCTTCCAAAAAAGTCAAAAAAAGAAGAAGAAATTATTTTTTTTTTAAATGAGAAAAATATTCGTCCACTAGTGAAAACCTGGCAAACGTGCACGTTGGGCAAGTACCATGATGAAAACCAGGCAAACAGGCACATGCATAATCTACAAACCTCTTGCATTCCATACATGGGGGCATGTTCCATCCATATTTTCCTATCATATCATATCCCTTTCATTTCCTCCTTTAACCTATATCCCTCATATCCCTTACCTTATCAGCATCCATATTTTTCCAACTTTGATCTTGACAAGGCTAGGGATCTCCCTAGAAGCATCACATGTCCTATATGTTTCATGGTGTCCACATCCTTATGGTCCATATTTCCTATCTTTTCACAGTCTTGAATCCATATCCCTTCCCCTTGTCCATTCTTGATCTTGCTTTCCCTATCCATGTACTATCATTATCCTATCAAATCCATCTCTTGGTCTTGATAGAAAATACAGATAAAAAAAAAAATGCAAAACTTGTTTTCAACATCCTCTTGACATGTCCACTCTTGTCAACCACATGCCAATCAATGCACCATGTCTTTATCTTACCTTGTCATGTCCAGTCCCTTATCTTGCAGAGAAACATGTTATCTCATCCTGTGGATATTCCTTGGCATCCAAACAACTGCAAGACATACTAAGAGACCTTTGACCTTCATCCATCAATTCAAAATTTCCTTGCTAGACTGGGGGCAATCTGAAACAATTCTATGTGGGGATTTGACCTAGTGGGTAAGATTACACCATCCTCGTCTAATGGACATAAGTACATCATTGCAGCAATGAAGTACTTCACTGAATGGGTGGAAGCAATTCCCCTCACTTACATGACTGGAAAGCAGATCTCAATGTTCATACTCAACAATATCATCTGTCGATATAAAATTCCTCAAACCATCTTGACAGATCATGGTACACCTTTCCAAAAACAAATATATGTTGAAGATCTCTTTGAAGAGTTCCAAATCAAACAAGGGTTCTCTTCATTCTATTATCCTCAAGGGAATGACCAGGCTAAAGCGACAAACAAGACCATTTTGAAAATCTTGAAGAAAACAGTGAATGAATCAGGGCGAGACTAGCATTTACAACTTAGTCCCGCATTATGGGCATACAAAACTAGCATGAGAACACCTACATGAACCACTCCTTTCTCCCTAGTATATGGATTAGAGGCGGTTTTACCCCTCAAAGTGGAAATCTCATCCTTAAGGATATCCTTAAAGAACCTAATTTCAGATGAAGACTATAGAGTATCAAAGCTCAGTGAACTGGAACTGCTAGATGAAAGAAGAAAAAATGCATTCAACCACTTAAAATGATATCATAATCGCCTTATAAGGAACTATCATAAGAAAGTGAGGCCACAAACATTTGAGGAAGGAGACCTTGTCCTCATGGAAAATCAAAAGAACCAAGCAGAAAGAGTAAAACTAAGAAAGTTTGAGCCTAACTGGCAAGGACCATCTGTCATTGTTAGGTCTACCCAGAGTGGGGCATACCAACTGGCAACACAAAAAGGAGATCAGCTCCCCAGATACATCAACAACATGCACCTCAAGAGGTTCTATGTTTGAGTTCTCAATGGTTAAGGCACCTATCTGCATATCCAAAAAATACAAAAAAAAATCAAAAAATACAAAATGTTACCTTGGTGAAAACTTGGCAATTAGGCACCTTGGTGACGACAAAAAAATCAAAAAAGAAAAAAATTAAAGAGAAACAAAATTGCTCTCTCAGTGAAAACCTGGCAAACAGGTGCCAAGTGTTCAAATCCAGCTTCACCGTCAATGAACTCCAAGATTAAAAGCTTGAGCACACTTCAAATGAAAGACTGACTACCCAAGATGTATCCAAAAGCACAAACCCCTCTGAGCACCAAACTTATCCATGGTTACTACTGGTCCACCAGACTAGGGGGCGATTCTAAATGTCCAAACAAAATCCAAAAAATCAGAAAACTCATCAAAAATCCTAAAAAGACCAAAATGTCCTGAAAAAATCAATCTTCATAAAAAATAGTCTAAAAATTTACAAAATCCCAAGCAATAAAGCCAACTCGGTTATCAACAAATCAAAAGGCGATCACGCCAAGTCAATCAATGTCACAATCATGAGCTTTGCGAATCAACATTGGGCCCATATGACACAGCTTTATCAATCTATCAAATCTATCATCAAGCAAACTGGCGACCAAGCTAATCTATCAAATGTCACAATCATGAGATTTTTGAATTAGTATTGGGCCCATCTGACATAGCCTGATCAGCCATCCAAATTGATCAAATCAATCAATCCTATCAATCATCTTACACAGTGATGAATACGCTCAAAACCAGACAGATCAGTCTTATATGAGTCATCTATTACTGAAACTAGACACAATCAAAGAAGTCAAGCCAATCAAGCCTATCAAAAGAGTTGAGCCAATCAAGAGAATCCAACTGAATCAAGGAACCATCAAAAAAATTTGACTAGGTCAGTCAGTCGGTCAGATGTCAGTATATATTTCATGGTTATGTTCTTACGCTACTCCAGGATCCACGAAGTGAGGAGAGTAGCTATGATGGACCATTAATTATTTTCTTTGATTGTTGTCTGTTGAATGTTCACTTCAATTTTAGGGCCATGATGATTTAGGATAAATGTGGTAGGTGCTGTCACTTATCTGGTAGTCGCGCAGTTCCATGATCTGGGATTAACCCTGGGAAAGAATTGGACATTCCTTCTCTGTTATCTACTTGTTTATTTACCAAATAGAATCAAGAGCTCACGGTGCTATTCAGATGGACTCTGGGTGTGTTGGAGTTCTATCTTGGTTTCTATGGTCTTTTCTTTTTGCAATCAACAGCTCACGATGCTATCCAGATGGACTCTAGGTGCGTTGGAGTTCTATCTTGTTTTCTTTGGTCTTTTCTTTTCAAAATCAAGAGCTCACAGGTGCTATCCAGATGGACTCTGGGTACATTAGATTTCTATCTTGGTTTTCTTTTTATCTTTTGTTCAGATCGTTCAGAAGGCAAAGCAGTATCCAGATGGTCAATATCTAGGTGCTTTTGACTCTCTTTCTTTTCAAACAGGGAACATAACTGAACCCAGATGGTTAATATTTGGGTGCACTAAGTTCTCTTTCTATTCAATCTCTCTACTCCTTCCGGTTATCAAGAGGTCATGGCGGTATCCAGATGGTTTGTGATCTGGATGCATTGGACACTCTTCAAAATTTCATAAAAAGATGCAATGATGACAAAAATTGGAAACGCAACAGCGACTTGGGTCACCCATCTATTCTATCAATTCATATCTATCAATCATCAACCATCCTTTCTATAAATTCATATCTATCAATCGATCCCAGAGAACATTCCAAACTAACTTCCTTCTAACTAACACATGCATTACTCATATATTTTTGTATAGTAGATTGCATTAATTTATTATATAAGAAAAATCCAAAACATGTGCATAGTAGATCATATAATCAATGCATCCATCATCAATAACATCATAACTAACATAGGAATGCATTCATCATCATCTTATAGTGATTCACATTTTCAACAAATTAATGCTCATCTGACACATTTTCTATGCTTAATTTGTTGAGGGGCATATATTCCACTTGCTATCACTCGGGCAAGCTGGGGCAAGATCAAAATTAGAGAATCTTTGACACACTGCGACAAATCACATTGCATCAAAGAGGGGCAAATGTAGACACCCTAAAATGGACATACTTGCAACTTGACATTAAAAACACTAATTTTCATCTATTAATTAATGGTTTTTTAAATTGTCAATTAATCATCTATTTTCTTCTAAATTTATTTCATCTATTAATTAATTGTTTTTTAATCGTTAATTAATCATCTATTTTCTTCTAAATTCATTTCCCAAATCATCTAATCAAATTTCCAAAATTAATTAAATAATTAATTTTATTTAATTAATTAACCTTAATTGATTAATTACCATTAATTAATTAATTAAATTCAATTTCCTATAGTTTAAATTGAAATATCTAAACTTACTAATCAAATTCTTCCAATTAAATTAATTTAATTTCATCAAATAAAGCAATTCTAAATCAAAAAGAATTCAATTATCTCACATGTTGAAAAGTTTAATTAAATAAATGAATTAAATATTCATTTATCTTCAAAGAGATAACTCCAATCAGATCACATGGGTTACTCCACCCATCTCTCTAGTTCACATGTGTTACTCCACCCATCTCTCTAGTTCACATGGGTAACTCCACCCACCTCTTTAGTTCAAAAAGGTAACTCACAATTAGCTCTTCAGTCAACCAAACTCTATCTCCTCTTTACCAATTGAAGAGGTGGAGTTTACTGATGGCTTCTCCAGTTCCCTTTTATCTCAACCGTTCATCTCCCTATCTATGGAATTGATCTCAAACATTCATATCATCCCCAATTCCTATATAATAAACCCTTCATAACCATTTGAAGGATCCAAGATTTCAAGCTCTCTTGCGCCATAACTTTGTCAGTTTGGTTCTAGCATTCAATCCATCTTGCGATCACACACACACACATTTCATTTATCGAATTCTCGACACTTCTCAAGTCATAGACGTTTCCTACATTGATACTGAGCATCAAAAACAACGTTTCGGAAGGAGTAGAGAGAGAAAAAAGAAGCTTCAAGCACTTTGGGGTTTGCATTCATCTATTTTCCTTTCTTTTCTTATACATTTTATTGGCTACATTTTAAGTTATTCGTTATTGGTAGCTTTGTGTATTTGATTTATATCATTGCAAAATGGTGCTACTAACCCCCAGCTTTGGAAAGCTTGGGAACCACGAATCACGAAAGGAGGCGTACACTTCCTTAAGGTTCCAAAATTTGGAACTTCATACGCAACTCAAAAGGACTAATTGAAAATAATTTATCATGGAATATCAAAGATGGTTCAATTGCTAGATTTTGGGATGACTCATGGGGCAGATTCCCAAGCATTAATCAATTGCTAGGACCCAACAACATCAGTTAGGCGGGAGAGGAGGAGACCAGGAGGCTGGAGGGAATTTGAATTCCCCTATGGGCGGGAAACCTGCAGGCGGAGGAGTGCAGTCGATTCTAGGAGATGGTAGCAGGAGCTTCAAGGTAGGAGAAAAGGAAGGGGAAGGGGAAAAAGACCCAGACCGTCATCACCCTCGAGAAGGAGGAAAACGGGACATTTTGAATAATGAAATTAGCGGGAAAGTGTTCTCTGGCAATGCTCAGATGTATTCCGTGCCAGCGAGTCAGGAAAAGGTAAAAGTTACAGCTGGGGAGGGCTCCACAAAAGAGACAAGGGCGGATTCCCCTCTATCGAGATTCCAAATCTCTGAAGAAGTACTAAAGACAAAGGAAAGAGAAGGTAAGTCTTCTGAAGCAAATGATGGTCAACC
>MU226833.1:491966-504501 GCA_018584345.1 Thuja plicata | reverse complement strand
AGTAATGATATATATATATATATATATATATATATATATATATAAGATATTTTGAAACCAAAGTATTATTATATTTTAAACAAATTTACAAATCTTTACCTAGGGTGGTGAAACTACTTGTGACCTTAGAGTTGACTGAAAAGTGCATGGTGTACTCCTACCACTTGTTGCTCCCTGCAATGCATATTATTTATATGTCACTTTAAATTGTTCTAAAAAAAATTATTTACTTTTATAAGATTTAGGTGATTAATTGATAACATGTTGAATAAATATAAATAAACACACCTGTGTTAGATCGCGACATAAGAAGGTACTCATCAGGTTGTCGGTGAGGGCAATATCCCCTAGAGTGGAAGCATGGCATCTACTCCTGCAACATGTACACAAATGGGATGTCGACCCATCTGCATTTGTGTCAGTTTATACCCCAAAATATAAACTCTGGCAGGTGGAACACATATGCTCAATGTTGGCCCATGCCAAATGATGCATCTTTTGATGATGAAGGTGTCACAGGTGTTGGTCTATCCTCTGCTCCAACTAAGTGTGTGTCATTCTGAACAATGACATCAGTCAGTGATGCAGCTGCCTGAAGAGTCTGTAACTCCATAGACTTGTTCAGGTTTATTAGGACAGTGACATGAACCATGGGTTTAGGAGCTACATGTCTCCTATGTTGTGGGTCTACCACCCTACGGGCCCCAGCTCTATCCTACGAAGAGCCTCTCCCTCTATCTTGGAACTGTCAGATTTCAAAGTAATTCAACTTCAAGGTGAGGATAAACTCACAATAAAGCTTTCTCAAAAAATAAACTAGCACCTCCCAATTGTTACAATGTGGTTGGTCAAAGACCATATACCACTTATCCAAAAAAGTTGCTTTCATCCTAGCGTGAACACACCAATGTATAGGAAATCGACTAGTAGTAGTAAGTAGGTTGTTACTAGTGATAGGACAACCCATCTGCATAAAATCCATGGCATTTATCCCTCCATGAACCTCATTTTGTGACCTCTCTGGATACCTCATTCGCGCTATTGGCCATTTTTTCTATGGTTTTCACGAGGGATGAGTGGTGCTCCTGATTAGAGGACCTCAACCTATTCACTAATATAGAAATTTGGGAAATGTTTTGTGTCATGAGATTGATAAGCTCATCTTGTGTGGCATGTACATGATCTACTGGAGGACGTAGAGGGTTTAGGGGTGGCGGTGGTTGTTCAAGAGAAGAACTTTGAGGATTTTGCATAGGTGGAGCAGTTCCTTGAGGGTTTTCTTGTTGCTCATGTTCATTATTTTCATGTTTTTCTTCTGTTGGTTGTTCACGAGGAGGTCTTTTTTGTTTCTTTTATTTTTGGGGATTGTTTGAATAATCTGATATCAAATTAATAAAAAAAAAACTTAAATCAATTTAAAAACCCTACTTCAATTAAAATGCAAATAAAAATAATTAAAATAATGAATTCTTACTTGTTTGACGAGGTGACATTGTTGGAAATTGCTCTAAACACCGATAAAATGCAATTGCAAGCAAAACACGCATGGGTTATTCAATTTTTTGTTCCCCTAAATCATTGTTTCAACATTTTTGGCATTGAAAATGGCCCAAATATGTGGCCTTCCAAAATATATTATGTTTCTCATAACTCATGTGGGTTATGGGAAACTTTTTGTTCCTCAAAACCCGCACGGGTTTTGAAGAAATTTTACTTTTAGTAATGTTTTCTATTATGCTTGGTGTTACCAAGCCAAAGACATTTTTGAATTTAAGGAACCCAATCGGATTATGAAAAAAATAGTTTTTTTTTGCATGTGGCCACTTTTCTAACCAGCAACTTGGTGCACTTACCCCACCCACTTAGGTAAAATGGAGATGGTAACCTAACTATCCTTGTTATAGTGATTCAGTCACACATAAATATCCTCAGAAGGCTTTCTCAAGGACCTTCAAATATATATTGTAATGTTAGTGAATCATCAACCATTATAAAATGATATATTTCTCTTTGAGTATGTAAAGCGTATAAAGTGTCAATCATAGATTATATCTTATAGGTTGCACTAGATTGATAGAAGGGAGATATATCCAACCTTATTTATAATTCTTATAAGTATTTCCTATACATTTGAAAAGAAAACTAATTCTCTACAATAATAATGATTCACCAGAGGTAATAATGATTTTACCCAATAGTGTGAACTTAATTCCATCAAAATAAAAAACTCAATAGCTAGGAACATTATTAAGGCCACACAAATTTTACCATTACATTATAATAGAATCTTAACCAAGTTACTAGAATTAAAAGATTAGGTATCATTTTCATGCAATAATTATTTTGTAATTATGAGAATTTATTGGTGGAGGTTACATATTAGAAGCTTATCATTTATGAATCTCTATGAGAAAATTATTAGAAACTACCCAATAGTTTTACTTCCAACATAACCCTCTTTTTATTTGAACTAAACTTTTTCATAGACAAAATATGCAATACATCTATTACTACACAAGACTACTTCTTAATATTCTTGGTATTACAATGTGATATCATTGAGTCCTTTTTTAACTTCCAAAGTAGTGTTAATTGTAAACCTATAATTTCTTTGTGAAGATTTGCAAGCAATCCAATCGTCATGATTCATCCACTATGTTAAGTTTCACCTAATATTCATTCATTCTAATGAATTGTAATGCAATGAACACTAGCTAGAGAGTAACCTTCTTTCTATAATATTTATAAATAAATTTGTATAATCTAATAGAATTTTTTCTTGAATAATTATTTAACAAATCACTTGAAATATTTGAAATCATTAAAAAAAATAAAAATCCTAAATTTAAAAACTACTTACACTACATAACCTTCGCATCCCCATTGTATGAATTTATTCTCTATCAGGTGGCACTGCTTTCTTAAGAACATAAATATTTAATGATGTCTAAAATCCCATAGAAACAAAGTATATATTTGTCAAAACATTGTAAGCCCTTGAATCTTCTTTCCTAAAATATATATCTAGACATTCAGGCCCCGTTTGGTTGAGGAATTAGAATTTAACTCGAAACCTTATTATCTCATAATAGGGTTTTGAAATTCTGGTTTTGTGTATTTGGAAGATAGTTTGGACCATTTGGTTGACCCGGAAGATGACTGAGATAATCCATCTTCTGCATTTGGTTGCCAATTTTGAAATGAGAATTGGAACTAAGAAATTCCTATTTCTGTGTTTGGTTCTACAATTACAAATTGGAATTGGAATTTGATTATCCATTTCTGTGTTTGGTTCTATGTTTTGAATTGGAATTGGAATTTGAGAAAAAAAATTAAGTTTTTTTAATTATTGAATATTGTTTTATTTATTTTGTCCAATTTTTTATTTATATGTTATAATAAATCATAACCAAGAATAATTTTTGGAAATTTATGTTTTTTTTCACTTATATTTTGAATAGTAAACTTAACTTTTTTATAATTTTATAGATTATCATAATGACCCAACAAAGTAGTGCTATTGTTGCACAAAGAAAACATCGTAGAAACATGACATCAACTTTATAGGTAACCTCCGCTTTTGCCATAGTTGTCTCGAGCACCTTGCAAGACTTGCACTCATCATCCACAACAGGCATATGTGTAGATGGTGCAGATGATGTAGATAGAGATGGGGCATCATCGGCCCACTGAAAGTAGTTACATCCACCTCCATCCTACAATATAAATCTAAGTTAGTATCGCTATAATGATTAATATTTATTCTTTGTAAAAATTAAATATAATTCTATTAACAACCTTTTTCTTATTTATGCAAGTCCAAAAGTGACGTCCTAAAAACACAGTGCACTCCATCACCACAGTCACACATAGGGACATTTATCATAGCTTTTTTTCATTCATTAACAACATGACTATTTTCTATCAGTGCAAAACAAAAAAACTTTCATTTATGTTGATATTACGAATTTATACAAAAAATACAATGAAACATCTATAGCATTAGATAGCAGATGGGGAAGAACAATATCCATGAACTCAATAGTGGTGTGAAAACACACCATTAAATAAGAAAATGTAGGGAAATCCACGCTCTACACCCTTATGCCCCACATTCAGCAAGCAACCGTCTCATAGCCCACTCATTCTTCCCATTATTGTTTGTATTGTTAGATGGTCAATCCTGCATATACAAACTAAACATGATATAAAAACTAAAACTTGTTTATTTTTAAATGGAATACACCAAGGAGTACCATCAAAAATATTGACCGTTTACAAACATGAATAGTAAACAATCATTAGAGGGAAAAGAAGAGCCAAAAGACAATAATAAAAGTCAAATTATCAATTTTCTCTCCAAAAACCACTTAAAACAAAATAAAATTTAAATGTAAAAATAAAAAGTGAATCCAAAAAGCTATTTGAATATTTAAAATATTCAAATGTAAAATAAAAGACTAAAATACATAAATGTCTAAGGGGACATATGGAGGTTAATTTACTTGTTAATTCCCTAGGAAGAACACTAGGACACTAATTAAATAATTTGTTAAAATTATTTAATTAAACAAGCCAACATGACAAAAAGCTCAGGATGACCAAAAATAAATGACAACTAAAAAGGGGAGGGAGGGGCGATGACGTGTCTACACAATCAATTGCACAAAATTCCAAAATTGTCTTCATAGAAGAAAATGCATGATATTTAAATTGTATAATTTTTTGGATTATAGGATTATGACATAAACATATTCACCAATATCACAATTAAATTTTTAATTACATACAAAAAGCCAAGAAAAGAAGTCTAATGAGCACTATTGTTTTCATGATGACGCGATACAAAGGGAAGTTTCAAAATATGTAGAATTTCATAGCGCACATGTTTATTCTCAGGGATTACAAGTCAAATATGAAGCATTTAAGATCAATTTTGCATGCATAAGATTGGTACATCAAATTCTTAGAATAATAAAATTTTAATCTCATCATATTATAATTCCAATACATTTACAACTAAAATAACAAAAAGAAATGTAACCCTAAAAATCAGCAAAATATATTTATTTATATTAATTTTAAAATTTTATTATGTGATTTGTATTCACTACTCAAATAAGAGATTTAAGTTATAGAAGCTCATAGTGTGCAAGTTTCAAGAGATGTAAGTTATAGAAATTCATAGTGCGCAAATTCATTTTCACATGTTTCAAGTTAAATATGAAGCATTTCAAATTGAATTTTCACATGTTTCAAGTTAAATATGAAGCATTTCAAATTGATTCACGACATATGAGATTGATGCTGATGCGTGGAATTTTTTAGTACAACCCAACTTTAATTTCATCAATATTTCTTGCAGATTTTATCATATGACCATTGATACATTAAATTCTTAGAACAACCAAATATAGATCTCACAATTGTATTTTCAATACATATATTTATTTTTATTACTTTTAAATTTTATTATATGACATTGATATATGAAATTCATAAAACAGCCTAATTTAGATCATTTCTTAAAAAACCCAATTTAGATCATCATTATTTTCCAAATCATCTTTATGATACACTCAATTAAGTTAATTAATTATAATATTTATAAAAACTCATCTTTCACAACAACAATGACTTAAAAAGTGAAATGCAATTGATGAAACAAAAAAAAAAAGCAAAATGAAGCTATTAAGTTAGAAGAAATTTAGTTGGAAATTTAGAAGAGTGAATGAAATTTGAATGAATGGTTTTAATAATTTCTCAAGTTAAATAGTTTATGAAACCTATTGAGAATGAGTAAGAACAAAAGGCTTCTTTGTATTGTATCTTTGTTCTCAGAAAATCTGCACTCTTTATTATCTTTTTTTCATACAAACAACTTGCTTCACCTATAATACAGCAGGTGAATCCAGTTTAGTTTATCAATATGACGGATCTGAATATCCTCCATGAATAATACCATTCTTTCTCCACAATTTGTTGAATTCAATAAAAAAACAGCAGTTAAATGAGCTCCAAATTCTAGTAGAAAATATCCGAAACTAAAGAATTATCCAGCAGTAATTTGATTTGGTCGGATACCCGTCACCATTGCAACTTTGGAAGGGACCAAATCAGACTTCAACAACTGATCCTGAACCAAATCTACACTAAAATCATATGAAAGACTCTAAAGAGAGTAGAAACGGAAAAAATATTGAAAGTAGTACCTCTATTCTGTAACAAATGCTGTAACTGAGGATAACTCAATTTGCAATGAGCTTCATCATCTGGGTGAAAATCCGTTTATCCCCATTCAAGGCTACTGTCAAAAGGGCCCAATCCCAATCCCAATATCTGATCGTAATGGTGGGGAAGATGACATGTAACAATCTGAGAGCAAGAGCCATTTGAATTTTCTTGTTTATCTGCAGGATCCATGTTCAAAGGCACAAGGCAGACAGATTTAACAGTGGGAATCTCAATCGAAGAAAGAGTGGAAGAAGTAGGTTCAACTGTGGAGAGAGGAGTCTTATGGCTCCTTTGGTGACCGCCCAAGGCTTGGCCACATGAAAATACTCTGTCACAAACAGGGCATTTGTGGACTTTAGCTTTCTTGATGGCTCTCTGATTGTTTGCCTCAGTGCCCACATTGGGAAATATGCCCTTGGAGACATGAAAAGACTGGAGATCAGCTGGATCCCGATTACTATGCCCACATTCTTCTTCCAAGTGCTCTGCCTCCTGCATGTCCCCTCCACCATTGCAGGACATGGGCTTGTTGAAACAGCTTGTTCTGTGACTGCCCAGAGCTTGAAATGGAGAGAATTCCCTGCTGCATGTTCTGCATGAATATGACTTTTGAACCTTAAATTGATCAAAATCAACCATTCCCAAATCAGTGGATTCATGGAGTTTTGAACTGCCGATCCGCTTCCGTTTACTGGGCTTATTGGGAGAAATTGCAGGAATGTGGGAATTGGCTAGTGTCATGAGGATGTGGGCAGCATTGAAATCACTGAGAGAAAGGGAAGAGGGAAGAGGGAAGTGTTGAAGTGCAGGGAGGGTGTGATTCGATCTCTTGCCCTTCCAATTCTTCAATTGCAATCTACTCTCCATTCTCCAGAACCAAACTGATCTTCTACTGGCTAGTAAGTATATTCTTGCTGTGAAGGAAAGTATATATATAACTTGGAACTGCTTGCTTTGCTTCGCTGCTTTTTTTTGCTTTTTTTTTTCTTTTTGCTTTTGCCCGTCTATTTTTAAGTGGTTTTTTTATTTGCTTCGGCCAGTTTGTTTCCTGGAATATGCCTGGAATTGGCATTATCTAATTCCGGATAATGCCAAATTCTATGTTTGTGTCCATGAAGAAAAATGGAATTGGAATTACAAAATTCTCATTTTGGGGGCAAAATGGGAATATCATCTTCCACCTAAATAGGTGGAATTGGAATTTCGAATTCCAATTCCATTTTTATTTAACCAAATTATATTTCTTGTCGGGTCCGCGTGAGGAAATAGAAATGAAGGCATATCATTTTATCGGGCATAGGGTTTCATTTTGCAGGATCTCCATCGCATCTCTATCGGCTGCGAGCGACGGTTGGAGGGCATCTGTGTTGGCTGAGAGAGGTAAGTTACCAGTACTATCGATTGCATCTGTGTTTTCATGGAAGCTCTTTTTTCTTTGGATGGGGGTGTTGTATTAGATGTACCACTACAATATTTGCACATTCTAGTATCTTTTCAAGACAAATACAGATCGCTTACACATCAGCTATACGCAAAGTACTTCACAGGTCAATTGCGTTGATCTTGTGAGCAGTCATGTTCCACAGTTTGTGTTATAATGAATATAATTTCGTTCACACAAATCATTAGTTTGAAAACACAAAAACAAAAATTATCCTTGTAAAGAAAAGCGTAAATTAATGAATACCCAATGCCCCAAATATGCATATGATAACGCTATCTTAGAAAGATTGTCGAAATTAATGTATACCAAGTGCTGCTAGTTCCATAGAACTCTTGTGGCCAATAACTTGTTGTATCAATGAGACTCACAAGAGGCCCACATAGCCATATTCCAAGAGCAAGCCTGTAAATAGGGTGATACCCTTCATCTGTTGCTACATATTCTGATACTTCTCCAAGTCTAATCGATTCACACTGTGTTCTTCCAATTTCTCATCCTTGGCAGCATTTAGGGCTAGATTTTCAGCGTGGCCCTCTTCAGTTGTAATCATGTCCTTACCATTGGGTACATTTTCCTTCGATTTCATTAACTCCAGAGCACTCCCCAGTTCGATATCTGTACTGAATTTAGTACATTTGTCAGAAATCTGGTGATCATTTTCATTGGAAATGCAAGAGAGCCTGAACCGGCTGCACCTTTCTTTCCCACAGATTTTCCAATTTGAATTCCTATGCTGCAAATTACTAATATTTCGTGAGACATTTTGGATGGTCATTAATTTCTTGATAGAGTAATTTCTCTTGGTATAATTACTCAGAGCATCCTCCTTCCTTCCCATGACAGTTTTCACATTACCCAACAGAATCTTCACAGCAAAACTTATAGGCTTGATCTGCACGGGAGTATCCTCTTTCTCTAATTTTTCCAACATCTTGTTAGCCCTATTCAAATAGCCCAAACTCTCCCCAAACTTAGCTAGTGCATAATGTACAAAGCCCATGAGATGAAGAGACATGGTAGGAAACACAAAGTGCTATGTTAGACAACACCAATTTGTTTTTTTTGTTTTTTTTTTAGTTTTTCAGATTAATTTTTCCTTCTTTGTGGAGTCAAGTGTAGTCCCTATAGAAGTATAGAAATGATAGCCTCTTGTCAAAAGTGTGATTGACTTGACTCTTCTATAAATATAATTTTGTGTTTGGAAAGAAGATTCACAATCTTTTTGAAACTTTTGAACTTAATTAGCTTTCCACCTATATGTTAGCTTGGTAACACTTTTGACATTTGCAAATATGTAATTGATTTATCCTTTATTATCTCGTGAACTCTATAGCTAGTGCTTGCATGCATTAATTGATAATTTTGCTGAGCCTTGAGGTGGTTGTTAGTGTGAAAAATAATATTTATAACCTATACAATTAGTTTCACAATTAGTGGGATCAGTGTCAAATGATTTTGTCGGTATCCTTCACTTGATTGTAATGAAGACACTTTTTTACTAGGCTTTTACTACTTTGGTTTTTGAAATTCACAACTGATTGGTGGTGCTGTAATCAGTAGCTTAATGAGAAATGCTACTCTCAGCACATGACAAGGAACGAGTACATATGCACAATCAAAAACTGTGGAGGATGTGGTACAACCCATGTAGGGTCTCTTAGTTTTGCATCATTTGTGTTCTTAGCATATGTGGTATGTGTTTATAGAGAGAGAGCAAGTTTTGATATGTGCCTTCTCTTACACATAGCTTTCTTTATATAGAACAGTTACACAATAGATGTATTAAAAGCCTTATAAACCAATCACTAGAGCAATACTCCTTCCCCTAGTTTTTTGCAGCATTCCCCAGTCCTTAGCTTCTTGAAAAACAAGGGAGTTGGCATGGTGGGTTCTAAGAGCAATTTGAATCAGATCTTCATTTGTCAAATCACTCACTCAATCAAACTTCCTGCACAGATCCTTTTGCAATGATTAGAAGCCTATGAACTGAAGCACCTGCTAGTAAAAGCTTATATTCCTCCCCTGTTCGGTAGTTCGATGAATACAATATAAAATATTTACATCAGTATACATTTGGTGTCATGATAAATTGCTAAGAAAGAATGACTATTATCTAGATGAGTTCCATTATTATTCTTTTTCTCACTAGTGGTTTGTTCATTTGGATATGGTAAAACATGTGGAGGATGTGGTACAGCTCATGCAGGGCCTCTTACTTTTGCATTGTAATCAACAATCTCATAATTAATGAGAAATTTCCAAGTCCATGTCGTTACTTTCACTCTTATTCAGGTAACATAAGAGTAATGATTAATAATGCAAACAGAGATCGTAGTGTTAGCTTAGCAATTTATCATGACACCAAATGTATATTGATGTAAATATTTTAATTTCCACATGATTATTTTAATTTCCACATCATGAGTATAAAGGGCTTCTAATCATTAATTAATTTCCACATGATTATTTACATAATGATGTAAAATATTAAATATTTATCATTATAACAATTACGACTATTATAATATTTAATACAATTATTACTTGAGTTCTTACTTGCAAATAACTTTCTCTCTCTCTATAAACACATACCAAATATGCTAAGAACTCAAATGATGCAAAAGTAAGAGGCCCTGCATGGGCTGTACCACATCCTCCACATGTTTTCCCATATCCAAATGAACAAACCACTAGTGAGCGAAAGGATAATAATGTAACTCATCCAGATAATAGTCAGCCTAATGCAGGGCCTCTTACTTTTGCATCATTTGAGTAAATAGTCAATTAGTACAGAATACTAAACAATAATGCAACTCATCCAGATAATAGTCATTCTTTTATTGTTTGTCATGATAAGAGTTCTTGAATCTGTCTTGCTAAAAGAGTAGGTACTGCACAAGGACTGAGACAAACGATACTTATACTAAAGAAAAGGATGACTATTATCTGGATGAGTTGCATTATTATCCTTTTTCTCACTAGTGGTTTGTTCATTTGGATATGGGAAAACATGTGGAGGATGTGGTACAACCCATGTAGTTACTTTCACTCTTATTCTCTTTACAATTAGGATGCATCTAAATATGTAAAACACTAGTTATCTCTCTTCAAAATTTAGACTTGGGTGTTTTCTTATGGACTCTCCATTATGTTCCTCTCCGATGTTGTTTGTTTTTTATTACGGTAAAAATAGGTTTTGAAGGGACCCTGAAACCCTTTAACAAAAGACAAGAGAGATAGGCATGAAAACCCAAAGAACAACAACCTGCCCCAAGGAAAGGAGCAGACTACAAAGGGACAACTCCCAGATTCAACAATAAGCACCTACAAAGCAAAAAACAAAAAAGACGCTGGAAGAGAAACAGAGAAAGAAAGCCACCAGCACCGAAGTCAACACAAAGTCTTCAAGAAGCTCTCAGATTCCTCCAGCTGAGTCTGCATGGTCTTCACATTGTCTTTCAGCCTCTGAATATCCTGATCATCAACCTTCTACTTCTTTGACCTAGTACGAGTGCCAGGTCCCATCTGCTGGGTAGGATCAGTAACGTCAATGGTATCTTTGTTTCCTTCCAGCATTTTACTCAGAGAAATCAAGTTCTCCAGAGTAGACCTCATACCTGTGTCCACCAGACTAAGAAAATGTTTTAACATTTCCTCATTCTCTCTTGTTTTCTTCTGGATAGGTATCATAGCTATCTCGACTGCTTTTTTAATTTTTTCATCAATATCAGAACCGTAATCAAACACACGGGCATTAGCATTATGAGGAAACTCCTTTCTGAAGATAGCCATACTATCCTCGATCATAGAGTTCTTGTTTTCCAATTTGATACATCTGTTCTTAAGCTCAACCAGATCACTCTGCACCCATTTGTCCAGATTATAATTATAGATGGATTTAGTTTTAGCAATCTCAAGGGGGGTCATGATGATAGTTCTTCTGACCTGTGAATCCATCCTTCTGATTTATCTTTGAATAGATTGGGGTTTTCTACCATGAAGAGTTCTCTCACTATCTTCTTCCATGTTCTCCTTCTCAGAGCTGGGAGAATCGTGAGAATCCAAATTTTCCTCTCCCAAAACCCTAAAGCTGTTGTCCCCCGAGTTGTCTGCATTACTATCAATAATATTAGTATCAGTCTCTTTGTCTTTATTGACAGCATCCTCAACCTCAATCTCAGTATTCTCTTTTCCATCTGTATTAATAATCTCTAGAGCAGGGTTAAGCTTTTCCCTAATTTTTAGATTTTCTTGACTTTCCTCAAGGTTGTCCTTGACATTATTGCTTTCAGGATCCTCTGAATCCTTCACCTCAGGGGTCTAGGTAGAGGGATTAGGCACAACATTAGATTCCATCTGAGTATTTTTGTCAACCTCAGTCTCAGTATCCTAGGGAATAAGCTTCACACCGTCGGGTTCCTGGAGGATAGGACTAGCTGAGGGTTCCAGGACATTCTTATCAGGAACAGAGGCAATGACATCACTAGGGTGCTTATCAATCTTCAGCCCTTCCAAAGGCTTAGAGTAATTCGGCTCAGAGGGCAAAAAAATTTCTTAGGTTTAGGATTCTTTGACAGAGGTATGACATTCTTCCTTTTTTTAATCTGGGCAGGGATAGGGTCGGGAATGTGGTCTCTAGCATAATCAGCTATTAGGCGAATAAGCCCGACATGGAGGATAGGGAAATTCTTCACTCTATAGTCAGTAATGCTCTGGTTAAGCGAATAGAAGAGAAAATAGGGAAAATAAATGCGGATATCATGTCTGAAGTGATTAACTAGGGCAAAATGATAATTGTAGACCCTAGAGAATCTCCCCTCAAGAGTGAAGTATTCCATTATAACTTTGATAACAGAA
>MU226833.1:437110-459599 GCA_018584345.1 Thuja plicata | reverse complement strand
GAAAAATCAACTATTTTCTTTCTAAACACTAGAAAGAAAACCCAACAGAATATAAGTAAAATATTCAAATATAAGATTGGATCATTTCCATGCATATACCTCGGCATCCCTATTGATAAATTTCTAAGAAATAAAAATGCATGGAAATCAGTTGGAGAGAAATTGGACAGGAAGATGGATTCTTGGAAAGAAAAATGACTTTCATGGGTTGGGAGGGTGGTCCTTATCAAAGCAACATTGGCAGCTATCACCTTTTATCTTATGTCTTATCTCTCACTCCCATCCGGAAGCTACTTGGACATTGTTAAAAGGCTGACAAATTTTTTTTGGCAAGGAATTGATACCAAGAGAAAATTCACTCTGATCTCATGGGACAAGATCTGTAATCCAATTGTGGAAGGAGGCACTGGAATCAAAAATCTGTAGTGGAAAAACTAGGCTCTTGGAGCAAAATTATACAAGAAAATATTAAAGGAAAAGAATCTCAAGCGGGTCAGAATTCTTAGAGAGGCAAACATTTTCACCATTTAGAGGATGAACAGGTAATTAGAACTTCTAACTGTAGACACCCTAAAATGGACAGACTTGCGACTTGACATTAAAAACACTAATTTTCATCTATTAATTAATGGTTTTTTAAATCGTTAATTAATCATCTATTTTCTTCTAAATTCATTTCATCTATTAATTAATGTTTTTTTAATCGTTAATTAATCATATATTTTCTTCTAAATTCATTTCCCAAATCATCTAATCAAATTCCCAATAATAATTAATTTTATTTAATTAATTAACCTTAATTGATTAATTACCATTAATTAATTAATTAAATTCAATTTCCTATAGTTTAAATTGAAATACTTAAACTTACTAATTAAATTCTTCCAATTAAATTAATTTCAATTAAATTAATTTAATTTCATCAAATAAAGCAATTCTAAATTAAAAAGAATTCAATTATCTCACATGTTGAAAAATTTAATTAAATAAATGAATTAAATATTCATTTATCTTCAAAGAGATAACTCCAATCAAATCACATGGGTTACTCCACCCATCTCTCCAGTTCACATGGGTAACTCCACCCACCTCTTCAGTTCAAAATGGTAACTCACAATTAGCTCTTCAGTCAACCAAACTCTATCTCCTCTTTACCAATTGAAGAGGTGGAGTTTATTGATGGCTTCTCTAGTTCCCTTTGATCTCAACTGTTCATCTCCCTATCTCTGGAATTGATCTCAACCGTTCATATCATCCCCAATTCCTATATAATAAACCCTTCATAACCATTTGAAGGATCCAGGATTTTAAGCTCTTGTGCGCCATAACTCTGTTAGTTTGGTTCTAGTATTCAAGCCATCTTGCGATCACACACACACATTTCAAGTATCAAATTCTTGATGCTTCTCAAGTCATAGACACTACCCACACCAATACTGAGCATCAAAAATAGTGTTTCGGAAGGATTAGAGAGAGACAATAGAAGCTTCAAGCACTTTGGGGTTTGCATTCATTTGTTTTCCTTTCTTTGCTTGTACATTTTATTGGTTACCTTTCAAGTTATTGGTTATTGTTAGCTTTGTGTATTTGATTTATATCATTGCAAAATGGTGCTACTAACCCCCACCTTTGGAAAGCTTGGGAACCACGAATCACGAAAGGAGGTGTACATTTTGGTAAACCTGACGTGAATCAAACAACCTAAATATCACTTGCAGATGATAGAAAGGAATTTTTGGCCTCAGTCGTACGGCTGAAGATCTTCCTTTTTGTTAATTTTTTGATATCATTGTAATTTCACAATCGCCGATATTTTTCCGCAATTGATGAAACTTTGTCGCAATCGATTGGTTTAATGCTGCAATTGATCTGTGGATTTCGCAATCATTTTCTATAATCTTTAAATCTTTATTTCTAGTATTTTTCTGCAATCACCAAGGATTTTTCTGCAATTGCCAAAGGTTTTCTGCAATTGCTGAAAGTTTTCCGCAATCGCCAAAACTTTGCCGCAATCACTGGAAGTTTGCCACATTTGCCGAAACTTTGCTGCAATTGAGGGAAGGTATTTATGTTTTGCAATTATCAGCTTGTAAAATTTTGTTTGAAATATTTAAAATATAACATTTAAGTATAAGAAATAATTTAAGTTATATTTTAAATATATAATTCCAGGATGTTTGAGAGTGGTTTCAGATCTCTAGGATTTAAAATGCAAAATCTAGATTTTGGAGGATTTTAACAAATTTCAGAATTAGTCAAAATTTAGGATTCAGCATGTGTTACTAACCTTGTTGTTTCAGCTTGTGGTGTTGGAAACAGATTTAACAAAGCAACTAAAATTAACTCATTTATTATTTTAGTGCTTAAAAATAACATTGAATGCCAAACATAACAAATCTCACTTTTCCAATTTGGTGCTTGAAATTGACATGGTGGTTAACAATTGAACAAAGGCAAAAAATCTTTCAATTTAGTGCTTTTAAAATTGAACAAGAAAATCATCACCTACTTTAGGCTTTAAAACTGAACACTTGTGCTTGTATGGTGGATTAGCTTAGTTCACATTTCATCTTTGGGTTTTAAGCGATTAACCTTGTGTCCTAAGTTTTGGGTGCACTTGCACAATCTGTTAGATTAGACACCTTTATACTTTTTATAAAGGCTTGTCTGGGGAATGCACTTCTTCCTCGGGAACGAACTAAAACCGGTAATCCTTCTGATCGGTATATAAACAAGGCGTGAACCAAAGTTCCATCTTATCTAGCCAAGCTCAGGCAAGGTGTGTTGATGATAGTCTGAATCGAGTGAATATCCCTAAGGAGCCAGCGTGGTCAACTAGGCTCTTAAGTGAGTCACACACGTACAAACCGATTGGATAGACATCACGGACCCTTACAACAACCTTGTTAATTAGAGGCCAACCCGATCTACCTCCAAACAAATACCTTATTATAGTGCAAGGGGTTGCAAAATTTCCTCCCAAGATTCCCAACATATGTGTTCCATGGTATTTGTGTAGTGAAAGAGACCTTCAGTCCACGACAACAATTCCTGGCAACGACAAAAACATGGGCACCTATGTTGTGGACCTTTGTGTCCTAGTAGTGTGACAATTGTTGTGTGAGCTAACAGACATTCAAGCATTGGGCCTATATTATTGTATTCTCAAGCTATTGACCTAGATTAATCTGACTATTCATTGTTGAGACCTCGTGATAACATTTCAACTTGAAAGAGTTGTAGAACATACACATTGTCAGTCTTCATTCTTAAACATACTGTCTGTTGTGCTTGTTCTTTGATCAGTTTCCAAAAATGCAAAACAAACATCCAAACTGTCAAAATGAGTCAAACGTGTAAAAATATAGGGTTGTCAACATCAACTATCTTTCAAAAATAGAAGCTTTGTTCTAGAAAATCAAAATTGTCAGACGGTGATACCTATCTTTTAGTCTTTTTGAGACTGTTTCCCCTTTACCGCAGTTGCCTACATTTTTTTGCAATTATCGGAAGTTTGCCGTAGTTAACTTGTTTATTGCCACAATAAACTTGTTTATTACCACAATCGGTGATAAATTACCGCACTCGACCATTCACTTTTCCACAATCAGTGGAGTTGTGCCACAGTTAACTAGAGATATTTTACACCTATTTTGACATAAAAACCTTGAAAATACTCTCCATTTTGTGTCAAAGACCAGTGTCTATCCCATAAAAATGCGGAGAACATTGTGTGAATCTCTAAACATTAAATATCATCCCTTCTTTTAAAAGCATGATTATCGTTTAAAACATTGTTAGTTTGAAAGTTCAGACACAAAATATCTTGATCTCATCATCTCAAACATCATTGATATCTCTATCAGTGACTTTTTTTTCCAAGAAAAGGTCGACAAATCTTATTTCTTAAATCATCAAAAACTTTGAGATCAAGATAAATCAACATCTGTCCTTAGAATTACCCTTGTCCAAAACATAACTCAGACTTTCCAAGAAAGGTTATCCTTTTCTATTTGCTTTATATCACTTGTTTTAGTTACAAAATCTGGACCACACTATGTCTCAAACACCTCATGGAGGGCCTTACACAAGGTCAAAGGCTAGAACACAACCTGATGATTCATATATCAACAGATTCCCCGCTTGGGAAATAGAGTGAGAAGATGATCCTTTCACAAATACCAATGTTTCTCTATTTGTTGAAAATCTCTGTGGGCTAGCCTTGTTCCAAGTTTCACAGAAGAGGAGCTCGATGATATAGAGTAAGACGCCTATTTTACGCAAGTAGTTGATGTTTTTGTAGAGAGGAACCCCAAATGTTTCTTAGCCATGCTAATAAACAAGGGAGTCAAAATCCTTGCTAAATTAGTGTGTCGACCATATGGCCCGAAAACCCTCTCGTAGGTCAAAACACTACCCAGCCCTCTCAGATACTACCTGTGCTTTCTCAAAATTTCTCACCTTTGACAATACCAACATTGGCATAGACGATACCCAATCAAACTAATTGCGCTAACCAAGCGAGCACATCTTCCACTCAAAATGATAGGCTCCCAACTAAGTGTACCCATGGTCACTAGTATGCCTCCACCTTCAGTCTTATGGCCTGGCCAATCAAGCTCTCATGCTATGCCTTCCATCCTACCAACAAGTAGTAACCTTTTCAAAACCATGCCGCTACCACAATGAATCCCTACTAGCTTTGGGGTCAACACATCATTCCCACGAGGATCTATCTCTGCAGGTCTGACTTTCAGTCAATGCCCACCAAAGGTTATGCCTTTGCTCATCCAGCAACAACCTCAACCCCAGCAGCAACGACCCCAGCTTCAGCTGCAACAACCTCAACCCCAGCAGAAGCAACCACAACTTTATCTACAACAACCTCAACTCCAGCAGCAGCAACCCCAGCTTCAACTGCAACAACCTCAACCCCAACAACAACAACCATAGCTTTAGCAACAACCCCAACCCCAACAATACCAACCCCAGCAATATCAACCCCAGCTTCATCAGCAACAACCTCAACCCTAGCAACAACAACAACCCCAACCCTAATGGCAGCAATCCCAGCTTCAGTAGCAACAACAACCCCAATCCCAATCCCAAACCCGATATCGAACACAACAGAATCAACCTTGGGCCACTCATGTGCCCCCATATGAAAATCATGTGTTGGGAAATCAATATCAAGTCCCAAAGACACGGTCCTATGTTCCTACTCAAGGGACACAACCTGATGAGTCCTATATCAACCAATTTCCCCTATGGGAAAAAGAGCACGATGATAACCCATTTCCCTCATACGAAGAAGAACAAGAACCCAACTACTATGATGACAACAACCCTCTTGTCTATTCAGAAAGTTTCCCCAACTTAGCACATGAACAATGGAAAACTATTATCCTCATGCAACAAGTGCAAGACCTGCAAAATTAGCTAGATGATCTTCAAAGTGAGATTCAACCAAATTATTACACTCTAGAGGACTTATATCCCTACCCTATTGACTATATGTCTCAGATCGCATCACAAGTCAATGAATATTCTCTTATTTCATCAAATCCACCACCAATGATTTCCCAAATAAACACAATTGAAAATATGTCATCCTTGGGAGATCAATATAAACCTTTCAAGAAATTAATTTAAAAATTGGTTCATAGACATCATTCTATTCTGAAGAAAGATCAAAATCATCTACCCATGTCTAGCAAGGGTCAATTCCAAAACAATAACATTGTTGACACATCTATCTCCTATGAAGAATTTGTCCAACAAAAAGCCTCCATGCTTCCCATTAGTCCTTCATCCCCTGAAGAGTCACAAGAGAAAGCTTTTCCATTTCTATCAAACAATATATCCAGTAATGAGACCTCCCAAGGGCTATCCACAATAGATTTAAATGTTAATCCCTCTTACGACTCAGATATCCTAGATCCAATGCCACAATTTGCTCCATTCTTAGATGAACCAACTCCAGAGAGTCCCATTAAAAATCCTTCTCCCTCATGTCAAAACATTGAACCCTTCCAAGAATCCACCTTACATATTCCATTTGATATCATATGTCAAGAGGATGATATAAAGCATGAAGAAATAAGTCCTAAAGAAAATCAAGATCAAGATCCCAAGAATGACCAAACCTGTGTAGTTTTTGACCAAGATATTATACTTCTAGAAACTCATGAAGATTCCACTATCCTTGACAATCCTATCCAAGCTGATCCCCTTCCATCCCAAGAAAAAATTTTCCTTCCAAGTCTTATGGACCATCCACTTCCCATTCCTAAGCAAGATCATGACTTCCTTCCCATTCTTGTGAAGGATTCCATTCACAGTCAAGAGAAAGTCACCAGTAAAATGGAGTCTGATGGTCCTCTTCCAAGTCAAGATCAAAGTGTCCCTTCACCTTCATCTCCACCACAAGATCCCATTATTAGTCTAGATCCTCCTCATGTTCCTATGATTCCTTCATCTCCATGTCCTAATCCTCCATCTTCTCCACAAGATCATATCCTACCAAATGATCTTGTCACTGCTCCTATTCCATCACACGATCCTATCATTCCTCCTGATCCCCCTCATGACCCCAGCACATTTATGTAATTTGTTCATGAACCCCATGCATTTCAAATGGATTCCTCTACTTCCATCCATTCTGGTCCACTTCATGATCCTATTGTTTCTTCCATATCATATCAACCTCAAAATGGACTCACATATTTTAGAAAGTATCCTACTAGTCAAAGAAAGCATTAGCAAGTCCAAGGGTTATACCTCCATGAACAAAGTACATCAAAACCCTTTTATATCAAAGAAAATTCCTCAAACCATAATGACAGATCACAGTACACCTTTCCAAAAAAAAATATGTTGAAGATCTCTATGAAGAGTTCCAAATCAAACAAGGGTTCTCTTAATTCTATTATCATCAAGGGAATGGCCAGGGTGAAGCGACAAACAAGAACATTTTGAAAATCTTGAAGAAAATAGTGAATGAATCAGGGTGAGACTAGCATTTACAACTTAGTCCCACATTCTCGACATACAGAACTAGCATTAGAAAACCTACATGAGCCACTTCTTTCTCCCTAGTATATGGATCAGAGGCGGTTTTACCCCTTGAAGTGAAAATCTCATCCCTAAGGATATCCTTAAAGAACCTAATTTCAGATGAAGACTACAAAGTATCAAGGCTCAGTGAACTGGAACTGCTAGATGAAAGAAGAAAAAATGCATTCAACCACTTAAAAGGATATCATAATTGCCTTATAAGGAACTATCATAAGAAAGTGAGGCCACAAACATTTGAGGAAGGAGACCTTGTCCTCATGGAAAATCAAAAGAACCAAGTAGAAAGAGTAAAACTAGGAAAGTTTGAGCCTAACTGGCTAGGACCATATGTCATTGTTAGGTCTACCCAGAGTGGGGCATACCAACTAGCGACACCAAAAGGAGATCAGCTCCCCAGATACATCAACAACATGCACCTCAAGAGGTTCTATGCTTTAGTTCTCAATGGTTAAGGCACCTATCTACATATCAAAAAAATACAAAAAAAAAATCAAAAAATACAAAATTTTACCTTGGTGAAAACTTGGCAATAGGCACCTTGGTGACGACAAAAAAATCAAAAAAGAAAAAAAGTAAAGAGAAACAAAATCGCTCTCTCAGTGAAAACCTGGCGAACAGGTGCCAAGTGTTCAAATCCAGCTTCACCATCAATGAACTCCAAGATCGAAAGCTTGAGCACACTTCAAATGCAAGACTAACTACCCAAGATGTATCCAAAATCACAAACCCCTTTGAGCACCAAACTCATCCATGGTTACTACTGGTCCACCAGACTAGGGGGTGATTCTAAATGTCCTGACAAAATCCAAAAAATCAAAAAACTCACCAAAAATCCTAAAAAGATCAAAATGTCCTGAAAAAATCAATCTTCATAAAAAATAATCTAAAACTTTACAAAATCCCAAGCAATAAAGCCAACTCGGTTATCAACAAAGCAAAAGGCGATCACGCCAAGTCAATCAATGTCACAATCATGAGCTTTGTGAATCAGCATTGGGCCCATATGACATAGCTTTATCAATCTATCAAATCTATCATCAAGCAAATAGGTGACCAAGCTAATCTATCAAATGTCACAATCATGAGCTTTGTGAATCAGTATTGGGCCCATCTGACATATCCTGATCAACCATCCAAATTGATCAAATCAATTAATCCTATCAGTCATCTTACACAATGATGGATACGCTCAAAACCAGACAGGTCATTCTTATATGAGTCATCTATTACTGAAACTAGACACAATCGAAGAAGTCAAGCCAATCAAGCCTATCAAAAGAGTCGAGCCAATCAAGAGAATCCAACTGAATCAAGGAACCATCAAAAAATGTTGACTAGGTAAGTCAGTCGGTCAGATGTCAGTATATATTTCGTGGTTATGTTCTTACGCTACTCCAAGATCCACCAAGTGAGGAGAGTAGCTATGATGGACCATTACTTATTTTCTTTCATTGTTGTCTGTTGAATGTTCACTTCAATTTTAGGGCCATGATGATTTAGGATAAATGCGGTAGGCGCTGTCACTTATCTAGCAGCCACGCAGTTCCACTATCTGAGATTAACCTTGGGAAATAATTGGACATTCCTTCTCTGTTATCTACTTGTTTATTTACCAAATAGAATCAAGAGCTCATGGTGCTATTTAGATGGACTCTGGGTGTGTTGGAGTTCTATCTTGGTTTCTATGGTCTTTTCTTTTTGCAATCAATAGCTCACGATGCTATCCAGATGGACTCTAGGTGCGTTGGAGTTCTATCTTGTTTGCTTTGGTCTTTTCTTTTCAAAATCAAGAGCTCACATGTGCTATCCAGATGGACTCTAGGTAAATTAGATTTCTATCTTGATTTTTTTTTTATCTTTTGTTCAGATCGTTCAGAAGGCAAAGCGGTATCCAAATGGTCAATATTTGGGTGCTTTTGACTCTCTTTCTTTTCAAACAGGGAACATAACTAAACCTAGATGGTCAATATTTGGGTGCACTAAGTTCTCTTTCTATTCAATCTCTCTAATCCTTCCGGTTATCAAGAGGTCATGGCGGTATCCAGATGGTACGTGGTCTGGATGCATTGGACACTCTTCAGAATTTCATAAAAAGATGCAATGATGACAAAAATTGGAAACGCAACAGCGACTTGGGTCACCCATCTATTCTATCAAATCATATCTATCAATCATCAACCATCCTTTCTATAAATTCATATCTATAAATCAATCCCATAGAACATTCCAAACTAACTTCCTTCTAACTAACACATGCATTACTCATATATTTTTGTATAGTAGATTGCATTCATTTATTATATAAGAAAAATCCAAAACATGTGCATAGTAGATCATATAATCAATGCATCCATCATCAATAACATCATAACTAACATAGGAATGCATTCATCGTCATCATCATATAGTGATTCACATTTTCAACAAATTAATGCTCATCTGACGCATTTTCTATGCTTAATTTGTTGAGGGGCTTATAGTCCACTTGCTATCACTCGGGCAAGCTGGGGCAAGATCAAAATTAGAGAATCTTTGACACACTGCGACAAGTCACATTGCATCAAAGAGGGGCAAATGTAGACACCCTAAAATGGACATACTTGCAACTTGACATTAAAAACACTAATTTTCATCTATTAATTAATGTTTTTTAAATTGTCAATTAATCATCTATTTTCTTCTAAATTTATTTCATCTATTAATTAATTGTTTTTTAATAGTTAATTAATCATCTATTTTCTTCTAAATTCATTTCCCAAATCATCTAATCAAATTCCCAAAATTAATTAAATAATTAATTTTATTTAATTAATTAACCTTAATTGATTAATTACCATTAATTAATTAATTAAATTCAATTTCCTATAGTTTAAATTGAAATATCTAAACTTACTAATCAAATTCTTCCAATTAAATTAATTTAATTTCATCAAATAAAGCAATTCTAAATCAAAAAGAATTCAATTATCTCACATGTTGAAAATTTTAATTAAATAAATGAATTAAATATACATTTATCTTCAAAGAGATAACTCTAATCAAATCAGATGGGTTACTCCACCCATCTCTCCAGTTCACATGGGTTACTCCACCCATCTCTCTAGTTCACATGGGTAACTCCACCCACCTCTTTAGTTCAAAAAGGTAACTCACAATTTGCTCTTCAGTCAACCAAACTCTATCTCCTCTTTACCAATTGAAGAGGTGGAGTTTACTGATGGCTTCTCTAGTTCCCTTTTATCTCAACCGTTCATCTCCCTATCTCTACAATTGATCTCAAACATTCATATCATCCCCAATTCCTATATAATAAACCCTTCATAACCATTTGAAGGATCCAAGATTTCAAGCTCTCTTGCGCCATAACTCTGTCAGTTTGGTTCTAGCATTCAAGCCATCTTGCGATCACACACACACATTTCATTTATCAAATTCTCGACGCTTCTCAAGTCATAAACACTTCCCACACTAATACTAAGCATCAAAAACAATTTTTCAGAAGGAGTAGAGAGAGACAAAAGAAGCTTCAAGCACTTTGAGGTTTGCATTCATCTTTTTTCCTTTCTTTTCTTGTACATTTTATTGGTTACATTTCAAGTTATTTGTTATTGGTAGCTTTATGTATTTGATTTATATCATTGCGAAATGGTGCTACTAACCCCCGCCTTTGGAAAGCTTGGAAACCACGAATCACAAAAGGAGGCGTACACTAAGCTTCCTTGAGGTTCCAAAATTTGGAAATTCATACGCAACTCAAAAGGACTAATTGAAAATAATTTATCATGGAATATCAAAGATGGTTCAATTGCCAGATTTTGGGATGACTCATGGGGAATATTCCCAAGCATTAATCAATTGCTAGGACCCAACAACATCAGTAATATTTGCATTCAAAATTGGAGCCCTCTGGTGAAAGACTACGTTTCTCAAGGATCTCAGAACTTGGCTGATGGATCTTGGCAATGGAAACAATTCGATCAACTTAATATTCATCCAATTGAACTTCAAAAAGTGAAAAATATGTTAGAGAATAGATCCTTCTTTATTAAAAAAGGGAAAGATGAAGACATATGGAATGGTTCCAAAATAGGGGTTTATAAGGCAAAGGCAGGATATAGCATCCTCTCAGACACTTCACCTCACAAACTACCCCAATTCTTTCAGCAGCTTTGTTGGAATAAATTTTGTCTTCCCAAAGCAGGTATCTTCTCCTGGGAAACAATCCAGGGAAAAATCCTAATTGTCAATTGGTTTAAGAAGATGGGATTCCATGGACCATCCAGATGTGTTCTCTTCTTAAATAATGAAGAGAACACGAATCATTTATTACTCTCGTGTCCCTTTGCCTTAGAGTGTTGGAAATGGTTATGTGTAAAGTTGGGTTGGTCCTCTGCCCTCCCAAATGACATTCTGACACTTTTCTCCTCTTGGCCTCAACTATTCACAAATAGTCTATGTGGCAACTTATGGTTAATCACTCCTTCCATCCTGATTTGGGAAATTTGGAAAGAAAGGAATAGGAGAATCTTCCAAGAGAATTCAATGGATAAATCCTCTGTTCTCAATTGGATTGAAGCCTCTGTAGTGGAATTCATGAATTCTAGAATTCAAATGCAAATTGGTCAACACAAGTTTTATACTAGTTGGGATGATCTCATGATCAAAAAATGGTTTGGGCCAAAAGCTCCCCCAACAATTGGCATTGGTGTGAAAGCAAATGCTATATGCAGAAAAAACTATAAATGGAAACCTCCTCCTCTAGGCTAGTATAAACTAAATTTTGATGGAGCTTCAAAGGGGAATCCTAGTCCTTCTGGAGCAGGATGCATCATTCACTCTTGTGGTGGATCTCTTATTTCCGAATTGGAAAAACCTTTGAAAAATGATACTAGTAATGTGGCAGAATTCAAAGCTCTACTTTTAGGACTCTTGTTGGCATGGGATCTGGGCCTTAAAAAATTAGAAATTCAAGGGGAGTCTTTGATTACAATTAATGCTGTGAGAACAGAGTGCTCCCAAAATTGGAAATTGCAGGCCATGTTGGAGGTAATTTCAAATTTTATTAAAAAATTTGAATCCACAACGGCTAACCACATTTACCGGGAAGGAAATTACTTAGCTTATGATTTAGAAAATAAGGTAGCTTTGGGGGAGTACATTCAGTTTCCATGCTAACGAGTCAGATTGCAGTCACTTCACCATCGGTATCTAGGATGTCTAATCTAGATTGATCTTAAATTTGAAGCAAAACACAAATCATCCCAAGTCCCATCATCATTAATGTCTAATGCATAACGAGTATATTGGTTAGCTTGGGGGTGGTTTTTGCTTATGTCATCACCAACTGGCCTTCATTTTCGTAGAGAATTTTCATTAACTACACATCCCATCACCCGGGAAAGCTTATCCTTGGGCATATGTGAGTGTTAAAAGATGTCACTTCCTTTTTTGCAAAACTGACATCTCTCTCTTTGGATCGTTTAAAGTATGTCTAGGTGGGGAATACTTATATCCTTTCAGATTGGGTACAACACTCTGCAAAATTTTATCAAGCCACGACATTTGATGAGAGATACACTCCACCCTAGTCTGTCAGTGCATTAAAGATTTAAAGTTTTAAAGACCGCTTTGCTGCTAGAAGAGAACATCATTCTTTTCACCTACGGTTGAAGTTATAGCTTGTCCACATTTCCCTCTAGACAAAGAGTTGCATTTTTAGAGTTTGAGGAATGGACACTCCAATTAAGCTACGCTATGATCTTGAGAAAATCACCTTTGATACTCCCATAAATTTGAATCACATTAGAGAAGTTTACAAATTTTAGCATCCTTTGGTCATCCATGCTATTCAGAAGGTGTTATGGTACAATTTCCTCTGCACCAACCACATATATAGATTCCTTTCAGATATCTGTTCTGGTTTCCTCGCCAGCATCTTGTTCATTGGGGCCTCTAGAACTTTGGCTGAAGAACTTTGTGACCAAATTTTCTCTGGTAATTTCATAGTGGGCCTCCACAATGCAGTGATGAACATTGACTTCAATCTTACCACTCCATTTCCATGGGATTTGGCAACAGTGATGACTGTGCGGCAACCATTTCCAGATTTTGTGATCGGCCAAAGAAGAAATATATCTTCTAGTCCACCAAGGCATCTTTTTATTCTCTCAAGATGGGAGTGGGAAGACCACTAGTTCTGCAAGAGTATGATGGAAAAAGGAATAAACTTCCTCTCTAAATTCCTTGGCATAGAGGAGGGTTTGAATGTCCCTTACGGGGACAATTTAGATGAAATTCTACCATGGCTTTATTAACACAAGTATGATGAAAAGATGGATGGATTGGGGAGCCCTGATTCTTCAGATAAAGATGAAGAAGACAAAGAAATGGAGAGCGCCTCTGAGGAAGAATCACAGGAAACCCATGAAGATGAGGAACCGGGTGTGGCAGCAAAAGAAAATGAAGATGCAGAGGATGAAGATGATGAACTGGTTGACACCTCAACAAAGGAAGAACATGAGGGAAATAGTGGCTCTTCAATCTCGGTGGGGAGTCCAAAATCAAAATCTGCACCCACCACAGAGAATGACTCCTCATCTCCTTCCGATTGAGATAAGGCCGCCTGGGTTGTTGTGTTTTTTGCAAACATTTATATCATTTTATAGCTTTTGTTTAAAACTTTGGTTTCTTGAATTTTCAATGAGCCTAGGTGCTCGGATGGGCTCACAATCCTCTCAGTAGGATTGGGTTTTGAACCAGCTACTCTACTTGCATAATGTTTACTGTCTTTTATTTTATCAGTTTTAATATAAATCTTCCGGCCTTGACCCTTAATCGATCAATTTTTTTAAAAATTATTTAGTTAATTATTTTCTTCCAATTTCATATAAGTAAATAATTGTTTTAATTACTTAATTAGTTGACATTCTATTTTATAATTATATAAATTATTTAGTTTAGTACTTGACATAGCCAATACTATCGCATTCACTAAAGTCTAATTAATCAATTTGTTTGCACCAATCAAAAGTTATATTATTTTTGTTTTCAAAATAAAATCTATTTATATAAAGTTGATACTTATATTATTAAACTTAATATATTATAGAAATTAATTATCTACATTGTAATTGGTTTAAAAATTTTGGTATTATAAGAATAAATGTTTAGGAGTAATAGATATTTTAAGGTTTTCCTTGATTTCAAATCTATTTTAAATAATTTTTTTAATTAATAATATTTTTGTTATCAGTAAAAGGCCTAAACTAGGTAGAAGCAAAGAGTTCATATGAAATGTTAGAATTGTTTTCATACCCTAATTCCTCTTGTCCTCTAATCCATGAAAAAAAAACCAAACATAACTATATGGTCCTAGACATTTAACATATCAAAGTATTCAACAATAATTTCTTCCAAGCAAACAATAAGCCTAGACCACCCAAAAACTATTGGAATATAAAAATATTTCTTGATACCTATGAAAGTAGATACGGAATAGAGTAGACAATTAAATGAAGAGGAAAGCCTGAAATATCAAACCCTGACCCTCACAGAAGATGGACCAACTTCATTGTTATGCACATCAATAGCTATGGCATCCTCCTCTGAGATCAACATTTTTGTCATTAGATACTCACAAATCCAAATAGCTCCATCATTTCTTCTCAAAGTATAAAGCTTCAAGAGAAAAAAACACATTTTTCCTTATTCCAAACTTCATTGCATGGAAGGTTTCATTTATTTAATAGCTAAGATGGGGAATTGTGGAGGCTTTTCATTTCTAATACTCACCATATAATCCTTTGGGTGAGGAATAGAGAGATGCTCATCTATATTCCTCAACACCCTATCCAAATCCACTAAGAATTCCTCTTTGAAAACTTTCAAACAAATTTTTTTGTTTTCTCTTTATCCAAACCAACATGTAAAAGCTTAGAGAAAAAAATTGTAGGTATCTGTGTATTAACCCTATACTTATGGTTTGCATTTAGAAACTCCTCAACTAAAATACGTTGAACTTCCTAAATGATGATTTTGTGGCGATGATTCATTACCTCCTACAGTCTCCTCTATGTAATTTCACCAAGAAAGGCCATTTTCCTTTTGGGGTGTTTAACCTTTAGCAGAATTGGGGATTCCATAATCTAAACAAAGGATATGCCACCAAACTCAAGACTAATGTTTCACTAAAGACACCAATTTTTTTTGAAGGAAAAAAAACTTGCAAAAAAAGGCCAATGCTCAAGCTGAAGATGACAATTGAATCAGATGAAAATAACTTGCAGAAAATGCAAGCTCTTTGTTTTACAGATACTGGAGGAAAAATAGTTAAATCATTTCCTAAAATATGCCCACTGAACTTGGATCCTTGATAGCATGAACAATAAATTATTAGAGACCCCACTTTCTATGAATTCCTCTACCACTTGCCCATTTTTTGAAATTATGCCATCCTTTTGGCCATCATAACACTTTCACTAAAAACACTTAAAACTTGTTTGCTAATTATTGCCACTAATCTTGGCTAGGCTGACAAACACTTCAAGCATTAATGAGAAAAGATTAATCAGATAAAAACAACTCTCATTACCTATGCAATATCAACTTCAAAAACCAGATGAAATGCAAATTTGAAATCAAATTCTCATAAAGTCACCACATGCTACTATCCTCTACCACTTGCCAACATTTTGAAAATATCTCATCCTTTACATCATCAAAAACTATTTCATTGAAATAGCCTTTAAAACTTGCTAAATTTTACCTCTAATTTTGTCCAAACAAACAAACATTCCATGCATTAATGAGAAAAGATCAAACACTAACACTAACAGATCTACTTTCCTGTTAACTTCAAAAATCAAAATAAGGATATTTTCTTCCATCTAAAAAGGTAGAAACGTAAATCCTCATAAGAAATAGTCATGGATGGATATATTAAGAAATGTTCACTATCTTATCCAAAATAGATCCATTACATCATTTGTCCTAAGATCTCCATCTCAATCCAAAATATCATGAAAACTCCAAAGAACTTTAAAAGAACTTATTTCCACTTAGTTTACTGCATTATGTCGAGGATGACACTCCAAGGACCACATACCATAATATTTTTTGGTTAGGATAATCTCTTACTATCACAAATCTCTAATTCTATAGCGACCTTGTCAAAGATCAAATTCAAAATCAATTTCACCCTTCTGAAGAAAATGTCTCTCCTATCCTATTCAATTCCTACTTTAAAAAGCCAGATAAACTATATTTTCTTCCATCAGTGAAAACTTAAAAATCAAATTTAAATTCAAAGTTTCCTAAAAAACAAGCATGGATGGGAATGAAATTGATCACTCTCTTTCCACATTAATCCATTACATCACTTGTCCTAAAATTGCCATTTCAATCCAAAACTGTTGGTTTCCATTGCACCAAAAGATCGACCTATTAATGCCTGATACAACCACTTTACTTAGATATACTAGCACTAGAAGTGGTTAAGCCATGCCACCCACCACCGTTGTGTTGCACATCAAAAGGAGAATAAGGGTGCACACCTTGCAACAATCCCCCCAGTGCAAGCATGGGGTTTGAACCCAGACCTTAGCTCGAATACCAATTTTTGGTTTTCATTCCACCAAAAGATCAACCTACTAATTCTCAATACAACAACTCGACTTATACAAGCATGGGAGGTGGTTAAGCCATGCCACAAACTGCCACTTCACTACCATGAACACACACCATATGCAAGCAAGAGAGAACTACAACAAAAAAAAAGAACTATACTAATTTTCTCCCACTTTCACTGTGATTATGATTTCGGCAGTGATCCACACCCAGGAGTGACTTTTCAACTTCCTTTTTAGGGATTTTTCCCTCATTTTCAACTTTTTACAAAAAGTATTGATCGACAACTTTTCCTACATTTTAGAAATCTTTACATTTTGATGCCTAAAGGCTTACGAATTGGGAGGATAAAAAAAATGATCAAGAGTGACCTTAGAAATGATTATTAAGCTATTATCTAATCAAAATTCATCAAAAATCCATAATTGTCTATTTGAGGCTAATCATGACATACACAAAATGAATAATTTTGATCACATTTCAATTACAAAAAACTAAGTTTTGATATACAAAGATATGCACACAATGAATAAATTGGATCGAATATCAACTTTCATATATATCATAATGAACATTAATCATGTACATATACAAAAATAGCATAAATGTCAAGTCAATAATAGAGTTACAAAAATGTGGCATGTGCCATGTTAAGGTTGACATATACAGTACAAATGTTGAATATCTACATAAATTGGTCCTTCAATGACCACAACTAGAACTATATGTCTCTATCGATATCTATGACTGTGGTATATCATCAACATTGAGCCTCTTCAAAGCAGTATGTGGCTTTGTACGTGGCTGCACAAGGATAATTGAAATGTTGAATCATATATATTTTCTTAATATAACATAAAAATAACTAAATACTGGACTGTAAACTGTTTGCAGTTGAAATGTTGATTACCTCATATCTCTCTTCTGCACTTGGCAAAGGCTAAGGATCCGTGGGAAGTCCTGAAGGGGGCTGTAAGAGGTAAAACAATATAAATACAAGTTAATAATATATATGTAAAAAAACACTAAATAACTAAAAATGCATGGACTAAAAAAAAATGCATACCAGAGGCTCAGATGGATCTCCTATGCTCATAGGAGGAAAAGTCACTAATGAATCAATATGATAAGTTCATATATGGTAAGTGATAAAAGATATTATAGTCATACAAGAAGGAAGTAGGGTTTTAAAACAAACAAGAAAGCAATCTGAAAGGAGTTAGCAAGAGAGTTTCAACTCTGTTGTGCACTTAGTAAAAAGGAGTTAAGAAGACAAACATACCTCTTCCCTATGCTATGCTAGAACCCATCTTTGACAAGAAGGACTTCTAATGAAATGGAATGGTAGAGCATCAGTGGGAAGTTTCGAAGGGGGTGTAATAGGTGAAAGACAATTAACACAAGTTACTAACCCAAAGTTGCTGACAAACTCTAAAAATCTAAAAATGAGTGTACTTACATCTAAACAGATATGTTTAACATATGTAGAACAAATGCACATTGGAGGCTCAGATATTTATCCTGTACTCTTAGGAGGCATCGTCAAATTTGAGGCAACTATTACCATTTCCTATTTGAAAAATGATAACATATGTTATAACTTCATAGAAGGATTTAGAGATTTCTAACAAGCAAGAATGCAATCTAAAGTGAATATGAAGATGTTACCTCTTTCCTATCTTGAACCTCATCAACATCAAGTGCATTCATTAATTCTATAAACCCCATTTATTTCTGTATATAGAACAAATAAATTAGGTGCACTTATCAATATCTACATATACATGTTTAATCATAATACATTTCAACAAATGAATTTAAATTGTACTAATTACCTTCTATTGTTTGGGTGTCAAGGAGGATTTCTTTTTCTAGCTCAGAGTGCTGAAGGATGGCTTTCTCACACGAGATGTCCTCGAGGTAGGTGGGGTAGACTAACAGAAACAAAATTAACATAAGGGAAAAGAACATGTCTAATATTAAATCAAAGTAAAAAATATCTAAATCTAAATGGTACCGCAAAGCTATCTAGGCCAAAGTCAATGGCCTCGAGCGTGATATCATCAAGTTGGGACATCTCAGCACCTTATAAGCCCTATAAAATACCAAGTAATGATATATATATATATATATATATATATATATATATATATATATATATATTCAAAAAAAGATATTTTGAAACTAAAGTATTATTATATTTTAAACAAATTTACAAATCTTTACCTAGGGTGGTGAAACTACTTGTGACCTTAGAGTCGACTGAAAAGTGCATGGTGTACTCCTACCACTTGTTGCTCCCTGTAATGCATATTATTTATATGTCACTTTAAATTGATCTAAAAAAAAATATTTACTTTTATAAGATTTAGGTGATTAATTGATAACATGTTGAATAAATATAAATAAACACACCTGTGTCTAATCGCGACATAAGAAGGTACTCATCAGGTTGTTGGTGAGGGCCATATCCTCTAGAGTGGAAGCATGGCATCTACTCCTGCAACATGTACACAAATGGGATGTCGACCCATCCGCATTTGTGTCAGTTTATACACCAGAATATAAACTCTGGCAGGTGGAACACATATGCTCAATGTTGGCCCATGCCAAATGATGCATCTTTTGATGATGAAGGTGTCATAGGTGTTGGTCTATCCTCTTCTCCAACTAAGTGTGTGTCATTCTGAACAATGACATCAGTCAGTGATGCAGTTGCCTGAAGAGTTTGTAACTCCATAGACTCGTTCAAGTTTATTGGGACAGTGACATGAACCATGGGTTTAGGAGCTACATGTCTCCTATGTTGTGGGTCTACCACCCTACGGGCCCCAATTCTATCCTATGAAGAGCCTCTCCCTCTATCCTGGAACTGTCAGATTTCAAAGTAATTCGACTTCAATGTGAGGATAAACTCACAATAAAGCTTTCTCAAAAAATAAACTAGCACCTCCCAATTGTTACAATGTGGTTGGTCAAAGACCATATACCACCTATCCGAAAAAGTTGCTTTTATCCTAGCGTGAACACACCAATGTATAGGAAATTGACTAGTAGTGATAAGTAGGTTGTTACTAGTGATAGGATCGATGAAAAGAGCACATATGTCATCTTTAAGTATACCCTTTCTTTTCACCTCATCATATGACAACCCATCTGCATAAAATCCATGGCATTTATCCCTCCATGAACCTCATTTTGTGACCTCTCTGGATACCTCATTCGCGCTATTGGCCATTTTTTCTATGGTTTTCGCGAGGGATGAGTGGTGCTCCTGATTAGAGGACCTCAACCTATTCACTCATATAGAAATTTGGGAAATGTTTTGTGTCATGAGATTGATAAGATCATCTTGTGTGGCATGTACACAATCTACTGGAGGACACAAAGGGTTTAGAGGTGGTGGTGGTTGTTCAAGAGAAGAACTTTGAGCATTTTGCATAGGTGGAGCAGTTCCTTGAGGGTTTCTTGTTTCTCATGTTCATTATTTTCAGGTTTTTCTTCTGTTGGTTGTTCACGAGGAGGTCTTTTTTGTTTCTTTTATTTTTGGGGATTGTTTGAATAATCTGATATCAAATTAATAAAAAAAAACTTAAATCAATTTAAAAACCCTACTTCAATTAAAATGCAAACAAAAAAAATTAAAATAATGAATTCTTACTTGTTTGACGAGGTGACATTGTTGGAAATTGCTCTAAACACCAATAAAATGCAATTGCAAGAAAAACACGCACGGGTTATTCAATTTTTTGTTCCCCCAAATCATTGCTTCAACGTTTTTGGAATTGAAAATGTCCCAAATATGTGGCCTTCAAAAATATATTATGTTTCTCATAACTCATGTGGGTTATGAGAAACTTTTTGTTCCTCAAAACCCGCACGGGTTTTGAAAAAATTTTACTTTTAGTAATGTTTTCTATTATGCTTGGTGTTACCAAGCCAAAGACGTTTTTGAATTTAAGGAACCCGATTGGGTTATGAAAAAATTAGTTTTTTTTTGCATGTGGCCACTTTTCTGACCAGCAACTTGGTGCACTTACCCCACCCACTTAGGTAAAATGGAGATGGTAACCTAACTATCCTTGTTATAGTGATTCAGTCACACATAGATATCCTCAGAAGGCTTTCTCAAGGACCTTCAAATATATATTCTAATGTTAGTGAATCATCAACCATTATAAAATGATATATTTCTCTTTGAGTATGTAAAGTGTATACAGTGTCAATCATAGATTATATCTTATAGGTTGCACTAGATTGATAGAAGGGAGATATATCCAACCTTATTTATAATTCTTATAAGTATTTCCTATACATTTGAAAAGAAAACTAATTCTCTACAATAATAATGATTCACCAGAGGTAATAATGATTTTACCCAATAGTGTGAACTTAATTCCATCAAAATAAAAAACTCAATAGCTAGGAACATTATTAAGGCCACACAAATTTTACCATTACATTATAATAGAATCTTAACCAAGTTACTAGAATTAAAAGATTAGGTATCATTTTCATGCAATAATTATTTTGTAATTATGAGAATTTATTGGTGGAGGTTACATATTAGAAGCTTATCATTTATGAATCTCTATGAGAAAATTATTAGAAACTACCCAATAGTTTTACTTCCAACATAACCCTCTTTTTATTTGAACTAAACTTTTTCATAGACAAAATATGCAATACATCTATTACTACACAAGACTACTTCTTAATATTCTTGGTATTACAATGTGATATCATTGAGTCCTTTTTTAACTTCCAAAGTAGTGTTAATTGTAAACCTATAATTTCTTTGTGAAGATTTGCAAGCAATCCAATCGTCATGATTCATCCACTATGTTAAGTTTCACCTAATATTCATTCATTCTAATGAATTGTAATGCAATGAACACTAGCTAGACAGTAACCTTCTTTCTATAATATTTATAAATAAATTTGTATAATCTAATAGAATTTTTTCTTGAATAATTATTTAACAAATCACTTGAAATATTTGAAATCGTTAAAAAAAAAAATCCTAAATTTAAAAACTTCTTACACTACATAACCTTCGCATCCCCATTGTATGAATTTATTCTCTATCAGGTGGCACTGCTTTCTTAAGAACATAAATATTTAATTATGTCTAAAATCCCATAGAAACAAAGTATATATTTGTCAAAACATTGTAAGCCCTTGAATCTTCTTTCCTAAAATATATATCTAGACATGCAGGCCCTGTTTGGTTGAGGAATTAGAATTTAACTCAAAACCTTATTATCTCATAATAGGGTTTTGAAATTCTGGTTTTGTGTATTTGGAAGATAGTTTGGACCATTTGGTTGACCCGGAAGATGACTGAGACAATCCATCTTCTGCGTTTGGTTTCCAATTTCAAAATTAGAATTGGAACTGAGAAATTCCTATTTCTGTGTTTGGTTCTACAATTACAAATTGGAATTGGAATTTGATTATCCATTTCTGTGTTTGGTTCTACATTTTGAATTGGAATTGGAATTTGAGAAAAAAAAAATTAAGTTTTTTTAATTATTGAATAATGTTTTATTTATTTTGTCCAATTTTTTATTTATATGTTATAATAAATCATAAACAAGACTAATTTTTTGAAATTTATGTTTTTTTTTCACTTATATTTTGAATAGTAAACTTAAATTTTTTATAATTTTATAGATTATCATAAACAAACAAATAACAAGAAAATAATCATTGCATTGCTCGACATCACATCAAAATATAAACAAATCTTATAGTCCACATCACACTATATATATATATATATATA
>MU226833.1:330033-413660 GCA_018584345.1 Thuja plicata | reverse complement strand
GAGGGACGCCATAGTGATGATAGGATGCGGCTACGTATGCAGAGGGAGGGGCAGCCGATTGGGGCATCTCCTGATAGGTTTTATCAAATCTGAACCAACAAGTGTTGTCCGTGTGGTTCTTACGCCCGCAAAGCTGGCACGGTCCTGTTGCCTAAGTAGGCATGGGTGGAGGGTGTTGACCACGATTGTTGTTCCCATGGCCTCGATGATTGTGATTCCTTCCGCGATTATTATTGTACGAAAGTTGTTGAGAAGGAGGATTGGGAGCACGATTACGGTTGGCCACATTGGCCACCGGGTGCTGCTGAAGGAGGGCTTGTTGGGCATCGATACGCATCTCGAAGGTGAGGAGATGGGCCTGAAAATCATCCATGTCAATGGTGTCAAGCGTGGCTGTCAGAGAAGTGATGACATCATCGTAGGCGGACTCGAGACCGCTCAAAATAATCTGTTGTAGATCCGAATCGTAGACGGTTTGTCCTGAAGCTGCGAGGGTGTCGGCCAATTGTTTGGCATGCTGGAGGTAGTCAAACATGGAGAGAGCGCCCTTACGGATGGTCTATAGCTCACAATAAAGTTGCATGAGTCGTGCTTTGGAACGGGAAGCAAAGCGCTTCTCAAGAGTGAGCCAAACAACACGTGAGGTGTCAAGGCCAACAACAGTCGCTAGTGTATCGGTAGCAAGGGCAGAGATTAACCATCCAAGAAGGATCTTGTCCTGCTTGGGCCAGGAAAGATAAGCAGGATTCGGAGTTGGATCTGTTGGAGAGAGAGTACAAGGAGGACAGGAAATGGTCCCATCAACATAGCCTTCCAGGTCATAGCCTTAGAGAAGGGGGAGGAACTGCGTGCACCAGAGGAGGTAATTTTGGCTATCAAGTTTGATAGAGATTGCATGGTGAAGGGGAACTGGTTGGAGAGACGTGGAGGAGGGTGGAGGTGGGGAGCGTGGGGAGCATGGAGAGGTGGGTGTGTGGGCAGAAGAAAAGGTGGATAAGGTGGCCATGATGGTGGATAAGAGAGTGGGCAGGCTGCAACGCAGAGGGGAGGAGAGAGTGTGCAAGCAGCAACACAAAGGATCGCGGCTCTGATACCATGAGAAGACTTGATAATTTGTATATTCTCCCTTACCCAAAACATTGGGTTACGGTGATTTAAATAAACATTGTTACAAGCAGAGAAAGCAGCAACAACTATAGAAAATAGAAACAGCTAAAATAGAGTTTCTAAAGAAGAAGATTCTTTCTAAAGAAGAAGACTCTTTCTATCTACGAGGAGATCATCCGGATAATCTGCAATTTCTGTGATCAGTGTTGTTTGTTTCCATAAGATGCTCGTCTATATTCCTCAACACCCTATCCAAATCCACTAACAATTCCTCTTTGAAAACTTTCAAACAAATCTTTTTTGTTTCCTTTTTATCCAAACCAACATGCAAAAGCGTAACTAAACAAATTGCAGGCATATGTGTATTAACCCTATACTTATGGTTTGTATTTAGAAACTCCTCAACTAAAATACGCTGAACTGCCCAAATAACGATTTTGTGGGAATGATTCATCACCTCCTACAGTCTCCTCTTTGTAATTTCACCAAGAAAGGCCATTTTCCTTTATGGGGTGTTTAACCTTTAGCAAAATTGGGGATTCCATAATCTAAACAAAGGATATGCCACCAAACTCAAGACTAATGTTCCACTAAAGACACCAATTGATCTTGAAGGAAAAAAAACTTGCAAAAAAATGCCAATACTCAAGCTAAAGATACAATTGAATCAGATGAAAATAACTTGCAGAAATGGGAGCTCAGGTCTTTGTTTTATGGACACTCGAGGAAAAAGAGTTAAATCATTTCCTAAAATATGCCCAATGAACTTGGCTCATCGATAGCATGAACAATAAATGATTAGAGTCACCACTTTCCATGACTTCCTCTACCACTTGCCCTTTTTTTGAAATTATGCCATCCTTTTGGTCATCATAACACTTTCACTAAAAACTTGTTTGCTAACTATTGCCACTAATTTTGGCTAGGCTGACAAACACTTCAAGCATTAATGAGAAAAGATTAATCAGATAAAAACAACTCTCATTTCCTATTCAATGTCAACTTCAAAAAGATGAAATGCAAATTTGAAATCAAATTCTCATAAAGTCACCACATGCTACTATCCTCTACCACTTGCCAACATTTTGAAAATATCTCATCCTTTACATCATCAAAAACTATTTCATTGAAATAGCCTTTAAAACTTGCTAACTTTTACCTTTAATTTTGTCCAAACAAACAAGCATTCCATGCATTAATGAGAAAAGATCAAACACTAACACTAACGGATCTCTTTTCCTGTTAACTTCAAAAATCAAAATAAGGATATTTTCTTCCATCTAAAAAGGTAGAAATTCAAATCCTCATAAGAAATAGTCATGAATGGATATATTAAGAAATGTTCACTATCTTATCCAAAATAGATCCATTATATCATTTGTCCTAAGATTTCCATCTCAATCCAAAATATCATGAAAACTCCAAAGAACTTATTTCCACTGGGTTTACTGCATTATGTCGAGGATGACACTTCAAGGACCACATACCATAATCTTTTTTGGTTAGAATAATCTCTTACTATCTCAAATCTCTAATTCTATAGGGACCTTGTCAAAGATCAAATTCAAAATCAATTTCACCCTTCTGAAGAAAATGTCTCTCCTGTCCTAGTCAATTTCTACTTTAAAAAGCCAGATAAACTATATTTTCTTCCATCAATGAAAACTTAAAAATCAAATTTAAATTCAAAGTGTCATAAAAAACAAGCATGGATGGGAATGAAATTGATCACTCTCTTTCCACATTAATCCATTACATCGCTTGTCCTAAAATTTCCATTTCGATCCAAAACTGTTGGTTTTCATTGCACCAAAAGATCGACCTATTAATGCCTGATACAACCACTTTACTTAGATATACAAGCACTGGAAGTGGTTAAGCCATGCCACACACCACCGTTGTGTTGCACATCACAATGAGACCAAGGGTGCACACCTTGCAACAATGCCCCCAGTGCAAGCATGGCGTTCGAACCCAGACCTCAGCTCGAATACCAATTTTTGGTTTTCGTTCCACCAAAAGATCAACCTACTAATTCTCGATACAACAACTCGACTTATACAAGCACGGGAGGCGGTTAAGCCATGTCACAAACCGCCACTTCACTACCATGAACACATGCCATATGCAAGCAAGAGAGCACTACAACAAAAACAAAGAACTATAGTAATTTTCTCCTACTTTCACTATGATTGTGATTTCGGCAGTGATCCACACCCAGGAGTGACTTTTCAACTTCCTTTTTAAGGATTTTTCCCTCTTTTTCAACTTTTAAAAAAAAACATTGATTGACAACTTTTCCTACATTTTAGCAATTTTGACATCTTGATGCCTAAAGGCTTACGGATTGGGGGAATAATAATAAAAATGATCAAGAGTGACCTTAGAAACCATTATTAAGCTATTATCTAATCAAAATTCATCAAAATCCATAATTTTCTATTTGAGGCTAATCATGACATACACAAAATGAACAATTTTGATCACATTTCAATTACAAAAAACTAAGTTTTGATATACAAAGATATGCACACGTTGAATAAATTGGACCGAATATCAACTTTCATATATATCAGAATGAACATTAATCATATACATATACAAAAATAGCATAAATGTCAATTCAATAATAGAGTTACAAAAATATGGTATGTGTCATGTTAAGGAAGACATATACAGTACAAATGCTGAATATCTACATAAATTGGTCCTTCAATGACCACAACTAGAACTATATGTCTCTATCAATATCTATGACTGTGGTAGATCATCAAAATTGAGCCTCTTCAAAGCAGTATGTGACTTTGTACGTGGCTGCACAAGGATAATTGAAATGTTGAATCATATATATTTTCTTAAGATAACATCAAAATAACTAAATACTGGACTGTAAACTATTTGCAGTTGAAATGTTGATTACCTCATCTCTCTCTTCTGCACTTGGCAAAGGCTAAGGATCCGTGGAAAGTCCTCAAGGGGGCTTTAACAAGTAAAACAACATAAATACAAGTTAATAATATATATGTAGAAAAATACTAAATAACTAAAAATGCTTGGACTAAAAAATAAATGCATACCAGAGGCTCAGATGGATCTCCTATGCTCATAGAAGGAAAAGTCACTAATGAATCAATATGATAATTTCATATATGGTAAGTGATAAAAGATATTATAGTCATACAGGAAGGAAGTAGGGTTTTCAAAAAAACAAGAAAGCAATCTGAAAGGAGTTAGCAAGAGAGTTTCAATTCTGTTGTGTACTTAGTAAAAAGGAGTTAAGAAGACAAACATACCTCTTCCCTATGCTATGCTAGAACCCATCTTTGACAAGTAGGACTTCTAACGAAATGGAATGGTAGAGCATCAGTGGGAAGTTTCGAAGGGGGTTGTAATAGGTGAAAGACAATTAATACAAGTTACTAACCCAAAGTTGTTGACAAACTCTAAAAATCTAAAAATGAGTGTACTTATATCTAAACAGATATGTTTAACATATGTAGAACAAATGCACATTGGAGGCTCAGATAGTTATCCTGTACTCTTAGGAGGCATCGTTGAATTTGAGGCAAGTATTACCATTTCCTATTTGAAAAATGATAACATATGTTATAACTTCATAGAAGGATTTAGAGATTTCTAAAAATCAAGAATGCAATCCAAAGTGAATATGAAGATGTTACCTCTTTCCTATCTTGAACCTCATCAACATCAAGTGCATTCATTAATTCTATAAACCCCATTTGTTTCTGTATATAGAACAAATAAATTAGGTGCACTTATCAATATCTACATATACATGTTTAATCATAATACATTTCAACAAATGAATTTAAATTGTACTAATTACCTTCTATTGTTTGGGTGTCTCGAAGGATTTCTTTTTCTGGCTCAGAGTGCTGAAGGATGGCTTTCTCACACGAGATGTCCTCGAGGTAGGTGGGGTAGACTAACAGAAACAAAACTAACATAAGGGAAAAGAACATGTCTAATATTAAATCAAAGTAAAAATTATCTAAATCGAAATGGTACCGCAAAGCTATCTAGGCCAAAGTCAATGGCCTCGAGCATGATATCATCAAGTTGGGACATCTCAGCCCCTGATAAGCCCTATAAAATACCAAGTGTATATATATATATATATATATATATTAAAAAAAGATATTTTGAAACCAAAGTATTATTATATTTTAAACAAATTTACAAATCTTTATCTAGGGTGGTGAAGCTACTTGTGACCTTGGAGTCGAATGAAAAGTGTGTGGTGTACTCCTACCACTTGTTGCTCCCTACAATGCATATTATTTATATGTCACTTTAAATTGTTCTAAAAAAAAATTATTTACTTTTATAAGATTTAGGTGATTAATTGATAACATGTTGAATAAATATAAATAAACACACCTGTGTCTGATCGTGACATAAGAAGATACTCGTCAGCTTGTTGGTGAGGGCCATATCCTCTACAGTGGAAGCATGGTATCTACTCCTGCAACATGTACACAAATGGGATGTCGACCCATCCGCATTTGTGTCAGTTTATACACCAAAATATAAACTCTGGCAGGTGGAACACATATGCTCAATGTTGGCCCATGCCAAATGATGCATCTTTTGATGATGAAGGTGTCATAGGTGTTGGTCTATCCTCTGCTCCAACTAAGTGTGTGTCATTCTCAACAATGACATCAGTCAGTGATGCAACTGCCTGAAGGGTCTGTAACTCCATAGACTCATTCAGGACTATTGGGACAATGACATGAACCATGGGTTTAGGAGCTACATGTCTCCTATGTTGTGGGTCTACCACCCTACGGGCCCCAACTCTATCCTACGAAGAGCCCCTCCCTCTATCCTGGAACTATCAGATTTCAAAGTAATTCAACTTCAAGGTGAGGATAAACTCACAATAAAGCTTTCTCAAAAAATAAACTAGCAAATTGTTACAATGTGGTTGGTCAAAGACCATATACCACCTATCCAAAAAAGTTGCTTTCATCCTAGCGTGAACACACCAATGTATAGGAAACTGACTAGTAGTAGTAAGTAGGTTGTTACTAGTGATAGGATTTGATGAAAAGAGCACATATGTCATCTTTAAGTATGCCCTTTCTTTTCACCTCATCATATGACATCCCATCTGCATAAAATCCATGGCATTTATCCCTCCATGAACCTCATTTTGTGACCTCTCTGGATACCTCATTCATGCTATTGGCCATTTTTCTAGGGTTTTCGCGAGGGATGAGTGGTGCTCCTGATTAGAGGACCTCAACCTATTCACTAATATAGAAATTTGGGAAATGTTTTGTGTCATGACATTGATAAGATCATCTTGTGTGGCATGTACACGATCTACTGGAGGACGCAAAGGGTTTAGGGGTGGCAGTGGTTGTTCAGGAGAAGCACTTTGAGGATTTTGCATAGGTGGAGCAGTTCCTTGAGGGTTTTCTTGTTGCTCATGTTCATTATTTTTAGGTTTTCTTCTGTTGGTTGTTCACGAGGAGGTCTTTTTTGTTTCTTTTATTTTTGGGGATTGTTTGAATAATCTGATATCAAATTAATAAAAAAAAACACTTAAATCAATTTAAAAACCCTACTTCAATTAAAATGCAAACAAAAATAATTAAAATAATGAATTCTTACTTGTTTGATGAGGTGACATTGTTGGAAATTGCTCTAAACACCAATAAAATGCAATTGCAAGAAAAACACACACGGGTTATTCAATTTTTTGCTTCCTCCAAGTCATTGTTTCAACGTTTTTGGCATTGAAAATGGCCCAAACATGTGGCCTTCCAAAATATATAATGTTTCTCATAACTCGTGTGGGTTATGAGAAAATTTTTGTTGCCCAAAACCCGCATGGGTTTTGAAGAAATTTTACTTTTAGTAATGTTTTCTATTATTCTTGGTGTTACCAAGCCAAAGACGTTTTTGAATTTAAGGAACCCGATCGAGTTATGAAAAAATTAGTTTTTTTTGCATGTGGCCACTTTTCTGACCAGCAACTTGGTGCACTTACCCCACCCACTTAGGTAAAATGGAGATAGTAACCTAACTATCCTTGTTATAGTGATTCACTCACACATAGATATCCTCAGAAGGCTTTCTCAAGGGCCTTGAAATATATATTCTAATGTTAGTGAATCATCAACCATTATAAAATGATATATTTCTCTTTGAGTATGTAAAGCGTATAAAGTGTCAATCATAGATTATATCTTATAGGTTGCACTAGATTGATAGAAGGGAGATATATCCAACCTTATTTATAATTCTTATAAGTATTTCCTATACATTTGAAAAGAAAACTAATTCTCTACATTAATAATGATTCACCAGAGGTAATAATGATTTTACCCAATAATGTGAACTTAATTCCATCAAAATAAAAAACTCAATAGCTAGAAACATTATTAAGGCCACACAAATTTTACCATTACATTATAATAGAATCTCAACCAAGTTACTGGAATTAAAAGATTAGGTACCATTTTCATGCAATAATTATTCTGTAATTATGAGAATTTATTGGTGGAGGTTACATATTAGAAGCTTATCATTTATGAATCTCTGTGAAAAAATTATTAGAAACTACCCAATAGTTTTACTTCCAACATAACCCTCTTTTTATTTGAACTAAACTTTTTCATAGACAAAATATGCAATACATCTATTACTACGCAAGACTTCTTAATATTCTTGGTATTACAATGTGATATCATTGAGTCCTTTTTTAACTTCCAAAGTAGTGTTAATTGTAAACCTATAATTCCTTTGTGAAGATTTGCAAGCAATCCAATCGTCATGTTTCATCCACTATGTTAAGTTTCACCTAATATTCATTCATTCTAATGAATTGTAATGCAATGAACACTAGCTAGAGAGTAACCTTCTTTCTATAATATTTATAAAAAAATTTGTATAATCTAATAGAATTTTTTCTTGAATAATTATTTAACAAATCACTTGACATATTTTAAATCATTAAAAAAAAAAATCCTAAATTTAAAAACTTCTTACACTACATAACCTTCGCATCCCCATTGTATGAATTTATTCTCTATCAAGTGGCACTGCTTTCTTAAGAACATAAATATTTAATGATGTCTAAAATCCCATAGAAACAAAGTATATATTTGTCAAAACATTGTAAGCCCTTGAATCTTCTTTCCTAAAATATATATCTAGATATTCAGGCCCCGTTTGGTTGAGGAATTAGAATTTAACTCAAAATGTTATTATGAAATTATGCCATCCTTTTGGCCATCATAACACTTTCACTAAAAACACTTAAAAACTTGTTTGCTAACTATTGCCACTAATTTTGGCTAGGCTGACAAACACTTAAGCATTAATGAGAAAAGATTAATCAAATAAAAACAACTCTCATTTCTTATTCAATATCAACTTCAAAAACCAGATGAAATGCAAATTTGAAATCAAATTCTCGTAAAGTCACCACATGCTACTATCCTCTACCACTTGCCAACATTTTGAAAATATCCCATCCTTTACATCATCAAAAACAATTTCATTCAAATAGCCTTTAAAACTTGCTAACTTTTACCTCTAATTTTGTCCAAACAAACAAACATTTCATGCATTAATGAGAAAAGATCAAACAGTAACACTAACAGTTCTCCTTTATTAATCACTATTAACTTCAAAAACTAAAATAAGGATATTTTCTTCCATCTAAAAAACTAGAAATTTGAATTTGAATTCAAATTCTCATAAGAAATTGTCATGGATGGATATATTGATAAATGATCACTATCTTATCCAAAAAAGATCCATTACATCATTTTTCCTAAGATTTCCATCTCAATCCAAAACATCATGAAAACTCCAAAGAACTTGAAGAGAACTTACTCCCACTCGATTCTTCTGCATTATGCCGAGGATGACACTCCAAGAACCACATACCATAATCTTCTTTGGTTAGAATAACCTCTTACTATCACAAATATCTAATTCTATAGGGACCTTGTCAAAGATCAAATTCAAAATCAATTTCACCCTTCTGAAGAAAATGACTCTCCTGTCCTAGTCAAAATCAACTTTAAAAAGCCAGATAAACTATATTTTCTTCCATCAGTGAAAACTTCAAAAATAAAATTTAAATTCAAAGTGTCCTAAAAGCAAGCATGGATGGGAATGAAATTGATCACTCTCTTTCCAAATTAATCTATTACATCACTTGTCGTAAAATTTTCATTTTGATCCAAAACTGTTGGTTGTCATTGCACCAAAAGATCGACCTATTAATGCTCGGTATAACCACTTGACTTTTATATACAAGCACTGGAAGAGGTTAATCCATGTCATGAACCACCATTGTGTTGCATAGCACAAGGATACCAAGGGCACACACCTTGCAATAATCCCCCCAGTGCAAGCACGGGGTTCGAACCTGTGACCTCATCTCTAATACCAATTTTTGGTTTTTATTCCACCGAAAGATCGACCTATTAATTCTTGATATAACAACTTGACTTATACAAGCACGGGAGGTGGTTAATCCATGTCACAAACCACCACTACACTGCACAACACAAGGAGACCAAGGCCACACACGTTGCAAAAAAAACTTCCTGAAATCCCAATAACCGTTAAAACTTTAAAAGATTTTTCTCTCACTCTACTCTACTACATTATACGAAGAAAGACACCCAAGAAACATAGACCCCAATCAAGTAATACCAAATTTATCTTAATGCTATTCCTTGTGACCCCAAATTAGGATTTGATCTTAAAAGAGACTCTCTTTGCCTGCATCCTGACTTAGAGACTTTAGAATCTAATATTCTTAAGCCCTTTGTTATAATTTCTTCAAAAACTCAACATGTCCAAAAAGGAATAATCAAAGTTGAGGATACTTCTACTAAATCATTATTTCCCCCACTTAAACAAGACATCACTATATTTCAAATACCTATTATTGATCATCTTATTTCAAATACCCATTGTTAGAGCCCTATCTGAAACCAATACATGCTTAATATTTACTCCATCAGCTCCCAAATTTTCCATTTGATTCTTTTGTATTTTCTTCTCTATAAATAAAATTAAAATTAACTGACTCAAAAAACTTTAGAAGATCCAATGATCTTCCCAGTAGGGATTTTAATCTCCAATTCATTTTTTATCTAGTTTTAAGGGCATTGATGATTAAAGATGAGTCTCCTTCTATTTATAACTTCTTAACTCCAAGATCTATACATATAAGTAGCCCTTCTAGTAAAGCTTTTATTTCTACTATGTTATTTGTATCCTTCTCAAGAGACTTGGACAATTTAGCTACTATACAATCATCTATATATTGAACTATATAGTTTTCTCTTGAAACCCCTAGATTGCATCGAGAGGATCCATCATAATTCAATTTATACCAACCTTCTTTGGGGGGGACATCAAACACATTGAATTCTACTAATCCTATTTTTCTCTCCTCCACTTCCAATAAAGGGTGGTATTTTCCGACGAAACCATCCGCCTCTAATCCTATTATTGCAACCAGTAAATTGTTTTCTCTAGTGGCCATATGTTGTCACTCTATTGTTTCCTGCTTCTACAATAGATGCCTCTAGTTTATTCAAAAAGAGTTCCCATGAATTTTTAACCTTTGAAAGATTCTATGATCTCTTTCCTTCCATAATTCCCAAATCAACAATGATGGTGAAGAAATCCATACATTACCATATAGACTTGATGAATATAGCCTTATCTAACCTTGAAACATACTAAATATATCATTGGGAAGAGATATTTATCACATAGCAATTTCCAACACATTTTTTCAAAGCGACAACTTAGAAGAATATGATCAATTGTTTCTTCATTATGCTCACATAAAACATAAATGGAGGGTCTTGCAAAACCAAATTTCCTAAACCATTCTCCATTTAAAATTCTACCTTGGAGTGCTTCCCAAGAAAATATTGTTGCCTTTAGTAGACACATTTTTTCCCAATATCCTGTCAATCCTAGAATGGGATTACTCTATCTTTCAAGATATTCTTTAATTTGACTATATTTTGAGGAAGTTTTAGAGGATCCTCAAACCTTTTCCATTTCCATCTCATAGAGAGATCATTGTTAGGAAACTGCATATAGTTTCTAACATACTATCCTCAATGTCTTTTACATAATTCTTTGATGATACTTGAATCTATCATTCTATCTATAACTAGATAACCTCCCCATGAATCACTCCAAAAAGAGTTTTTTCCCATAGAACGCAACCCAAGTAATATGTTTGGTTATCAAATATATACATTTGAGCATGAAGTTCCACACTTTAGAGCCTTTAGGAGGATTTGAAGTTATAAAGAAACCATCTTGAGTCATGTCCTCTAAATATTTTATTTTTAATATCTTCACCCATTTTAGGTGAGTACATTTGTATAGTTTCCACACCAATTTGGCTCCCAAAGCCTTATTCTGCCAAAGTTGATTTCTCAGTCCCACTCCCCCTACTTCAATTGGTTTAAAAATCTTATCCTAGGAAATCAATGTAATCTTTTTCTTCTCTTTTTTATCTTGCCAATAAAAAGATCCCATTTTTTTAAACCAATTTTGATTTGGTTTCAAAGGTAGGGGAAAGACAAAATATCAAGTATATTGGTAGAGAAGATAGCACTTATTTCAGTATCGTCACTCTTCTAGCCCACGAAAGGCATTTTTTCCATGAATCTATTTTCCTATCAATGTTCTCCCCTATAAGATCCCACACTTTATTCATTATCAATCCCTCTTTTAAGGGTAATCCTACATAGGAATAAGGAATTTTTCCAATCTTAAAACCCATGAGGGCCAAGATATTCTTTTCAATTCTCGATTAACATTAAAAAAAGATTGTTTATTTAGATTGATTTAGAAATTGACCCAAATAAATTGAGTATTCTATTAGGATTTTTATAATCCGCCTTTCCTTTGTTAGCCCCGCTTCCCTAAAAAATAGTGTGTCATTTGCAAACTACTTATGGGATATAGCCTCAATCATTGAGGATAACTTTTTTCCTTTTAGTTGTCCCAACTATTGGGATTTACTAAGAGACCTCCCTAAAGCTTCTACCATTATAATGAAAAGAAAAGGATAAATTGGGTCACCTTGTCTAATACCTCATGAGATTCCAAAATTTCAATTTGGTGATCCATTGACTAGAACTGAAAATATGGGATTGGAAATATAATAGAAAACTAAATTAATCCACTCTATAGAGAATCCCAAGGCTTCTAATAATTTGCATAAGAACCCCCAATCCACCTTATCACAAGGCTTTCTAATATCCAACTTAATTATTGTTGAACCTAAATTTTTTAGTCTAGAAAGGTAATAGATCTTATGGGAAGTTCAAATGGTGTTGGACCGAGATGATACTGTTTGAAACAACCTCCGAGATTGAGAAGCTAACTCTTCAAGAATAGGGGGATTTAGAAAGCATAAAGAACAATGAATTGAAATTAAAATAAGCAGATGTGCTAGGACATTTCTGAAATAACTCAAAGTCACTTTTATAATAAACCATATTCAAACACAAATATTAGAACAAAAAGATCATCCCACAATTGAGCATAATGTGTCACAATCCCTTCATTGTCAAAATAAGAATGAAATAATTAGATCTATGACACAAACTATACCTTTTATATTATTTCAAGGGTCCTGATAGTGCTTCAATTTTTTTTATCTTTGCAAAATGTTATTTTTCCCTATTGATGTTGATCATAATCATGCTTGTGTAGTGGGTTTTTGGGCTTAGGGTTTCTTTAATTTGTAGTTCATTTTATGCTAAACCCTAAGTATTTTCTATTTTGACGTTACTTTTCAGGCCTTAAGTGAAATAAGTTATGGGTTGTTTCATTGTTGAAGGGAGGCATGCTCTTTCATTAGGTTTAGTATTATTTTTGGCTGCCCCTTTTTCTTTTTCCTAAGTCTAAGTTCCTAGATTAATGTTTCTGTGGTCATAATCTTAATGAACAACTTGAGGGTATCAGTGTCATTCTAGGTGGGTTCCCTTTACTTTACTAGCAAAGTGATACGTGTTAGATTTTCATTGGTCCCCGCAATGTCATGAAGACCTTTTCCTAAGTATTTTATTGATTATGGCATCGCAGGAGGATTTCATTTGTTACATTCTGATTAGTCGTAGGAAATATTGGAAAATCCTTATTACTGTATGTCAATTTCTTTAGAGTTAAAGTTAGTACAAATAAAGGTGCATCTTTTTGCATGTGAAGATATTGAACAAATATATTTTAAAGATGAGGATAAAGGTGCTCAAAAGTTAACAGTTGGGGCTAATTTTGTGTTATAATGGGAAATCAAACTAAGATAAAATCCAAAGGCTCTCGTGACCCTATGATCAAGACATGTGAGGAAGTTAGGCATTATGAGATTCTTCCATGTGTCCTTGCTAAGCCAAAGTAACATGATGCTGGGACCGAGAGGATGAGTTGTAAGGTGATGAGATGGATTTTATTCGCTGGTTAATTGTTGGGCTCATTTTCCAACTAGGAACTCAATGTCATATTGACTAATAAGATTCATTGGATGCGCTAGCATGGAGAAGATTGATGAACAAATTTAAAACTTGTTTAAAACTTGATTGGATATATTTTTTGCGACTCGAATGAATAGTTAATGGCAGATGGGACTTGAATTATTCATTTCAGATTGAATAAAAGTATTTTTCTCAACCATTTTCATTCACTAAAGATTTCAAGGATGTGCAAAATTCATCTCCGAAGCCAAAGAGGATCGAAGTGAGATGTTTCATTGATGAATTGAGGTTTTATGTACGATAAAACCAAAGATTTGAAGAAACAGAATAATTTAGATTATGATGACACTAGTAGGAATGATCATATTTTAGATATAATATAGAATTTGATATGATACTTATGAACACTAAAACAAAGATAAACATGGATGATGATGTCAATGTGGTGGGTTATAATGATGTGCTAGATGTTATTTTCAGAATTGAAGTGGATTTTGTTAAGTGTATTTCAAATGTCTGTGCCATAACAGATGCTAGGTGGAGTGAATATGTAAATTAGTTTGAAGAATTGAGGGGTTTTAACTAGACTGGTGACAAGGAGTTTAACATATGGGAGTTGTTTCTTAAGGGAACGAAGGTCCAAGAAGATTGATTACTAATGTTAGTTTGTCTTTTTCTTTTTGTTGTATGACATAGCAGAAATATTGTTAAAGTGGAAGATCAGTTACATTCATAGGTATCTTGAATTTTTTGTAAAAGCTATGAATGACATAGGCCTTTTAAAGCTTAACTGATCTAAATATTTGAAGGAATTATATGACCATTTTTCTTATTCCCATTGTTTGTTTGATGTTGTTCCTAGCTGCCACATCATGGAGAAGTTGAAGATTTGATGTTGTTTTGGTTATGTCGATCTTTTGAGTTCAAATTTTGTTATTATCAAGTAATCTGAAGCTTGTTTCATCATTTAGCCTATAAAAGGGATTCCAAGATCACTTGATAAGGGTTTCCATATTTTTTATGTCATTCAAGTAATGATATAATACAATTGAGTATATTCATGCAGTCTTTTGGATAAGAATGTATTTTTTTTTTCTAGTTAAATGAGTAAATGAAGTTGATCCTATTGTCTTTCTACCAGACCTAAAAAATTTATGAATTGAATACAAATTTAGGATGTCTCAATTTTTCTTTTTGTAAAGCATAAATGAGTTGTTTATCTACTGCTTTCTTTTGAGAAAATAATTAAATATGCTAAGTATAATCACTCTGAAAGTTTATGTTTAATGCAAATTTCATGATACCAATCCATAGATGTAAATAAAAAGGAATCACTTGCTCAAACCTTCAAACATTTCCACAAACAAATTTATGGAGCTCAAAGTGTAGAAGGTTTTGCAACCTTGTAAGTGTTGGGATTTTCATGTCCTTGATTTTTTGATAATGCAATTATTTGTTTCATTATGCTCTCAGTCGGTCATATTGAAGCTTGATTTACCTTTTAGAATCAGGGGTAGCAGGAAAAAATACCAACATAAATGATGACTATTGGGAATCTTAAGTGAAATTTGTTTGTAAAGGGTTGATTGAATGGATGTGTAGAGATATTCTTTCCTTTTACATATTCGTAACCAATAGTCTTGAAAGGGAAAATAGTTTTATTCTTTTGAGTGACATTGTTAGTTGATTCTTTGTTTGCCTAAAGTTGTTCAGACTTAAATTATATTCCCCAAAAGGGGTGGCGACTATGAAGGTTCCAATCTAGTTGAACACAAATTTGTGATAAAGTTTTGAAGGAGAAGATATTTGTGATTTTCTTGTTAGTAAAGAAGAAAACATGCAGGGAAGAAGATCGTTATATGAAGGGCGTTCACACCAAAGTAGGGGTGATGGAGAACAATGATGGAAACAAAATAAAATAAGTGGTAGGCCATATTTTTCATCTAATGATCACATACTCCCTTATTATAGTAAAAATGTTTTGAATGTTTAAGATACAAGATATACTCCTTTAATGATGGGTCAGAAAGATTCCTCTTCTAGTGAACCATCCCCTAGATTCCATAGATATCATTCTGAGATGCCTAAGAAGTCTAAGTATTATTTTTATAATCATGAGGGTGACCAGGTTTACCATGATGAAGAGTTAGGTTTCAATATCACATCCCATATTGAACTCCCTAAAGCAGCTAAAAAAAGATCAAGGGTTGAAATATGAGAAGGTAAAGGACTTCAACAATAGATTGGAACTAATGGCTAAAGAATTTCAAGAAGAATTAGAAAGGGAAGCTCATAAGGAGCATTTAAAAATTGAATTAATGGCTAGGTTGAAAGCCTAGCAAGACAATATGTTTGGTAGTCTTTTGATAAACACTAAAATAGAAAATCAAGAACATGAGGCCCCTAAAAATAGTATTGGATTGTCTAAGGATAAAGGAAAGGTCGTATATATAGGGGAGAATCCATGTTTTGCCTCAAATTTTAAGACTAGGGAGCTCACTAATGAGGAGCTTAAACAAGAGCTTGAAGAGATGGAGGCTATATACAGTAGGTGGAAAATATTGGTAAGGAAAGAGTAGATACTTAGGATAATGCAAGATTTAGATTCTATGTCCAAGAGAGGGGATAAATATTCACACGAGTATAAATTATCAAGTTCTAAAGCTCAACAAAACAATAAGCCTGTTGTGATTGATCTCCTAACTAGGCATGGCGGTATCTCTACACCAAAACTAAATGCAAGAAAAAATATTCCCCCTCAGGCACCACTAATACCATTACAAGTACCACATATATATGTCCCTTAGATCTCAATTCCCCTACTAAGACCTCAGCCAGTAAATCCCATTCAGGATCAGATATACCAACAAATGTTGCATCAACAACAACAATACCAACAATTGTTGCAACATTTTATGAATTGGCAAGCCCACTAGCTAAATGTTTAAAATAACCCCCCTTCTCAATCTATTACTGCCCCTATTCCATAAATTTTTCAACTAAATGCACAACCCACATTTATACCTCAGAATAATCCAATCTCTCAGAATAATCAGGGTAATCCATTTGTAAGACCACAAATTCATTTGGACACTTATGGACAGATTGATTTCATAGAGATCCATGGTTATCCTAACCTAGTTTATAATTCTCTGAGATCTAAGATGCCAAAATTATTTGGTAATGGTGGTGTGTCTAGTGAGGATCATATCAGATCTTTCTGTAATGTATTGGATAATTTTGAAGTTCAGCATGAAGATGTAATTATGAAAGTATTCATGTAATCATTAATGGATGATGCTTGGGAATTGTTTAAGTGTCTTCTTTATGGACATATAGAAAAAATTTAGGAGTTTCAAAGGGTTTTTATGGAGTGTTATGGTGACCATACTGACTCAAAATTTAAACTGGGAGAAATAACAACAATTCAGAAGAATCCAAATGAAATAATCTTAGATTTCAATACAAGGTTTGTGAAGGAACTAAATAATATTCCCCATCACTTGAATCCTAATGATGCCATGTCTTTGGTTTTTTATCTAAATGATTTTGATCCAAAGTTTGGATATGAGTTGAGATCTAGAGATCCTTTGATTCTTGCAGTTTCTTTTAAAGGAAATTTGAGGATTGAAAATGATAGAAAGGTTGTGTTAGGATTAAGTAATACTGAGAGGGGGGTGAGGGGGGTGAATCACTATTACACCATTTTAAAATTAAACTTAATAAATTCCAACTTAACCAGATAATTGCAAAAATGAGAAGAACATAAATGCAAAATACATAACTCATAATGCCATAAATTTGTTCTCGAAGAAACCCTGGCCAAGGGAAAACCCCGATGGGGATGGTACCCACAAATATTCAATAAAAGTATAATTTCCCTATTAGGAGACCTAGCCTTGTTAGGAGATGAATATTACATTAGTACATTTCCCTATTAGGGGAATACAAAACCCTATTAAGGGTATACACTGATATCACTGGTCATACAATCATAAATATGTCACTGTTACAATGTATACCAAAAATGAAAATAAACAAGCATCTTCTATGCTTATGTAGTTCTATTTTTAGTTTGCATCATCATCTATCTAATTCTGACATCACAATGTATCTATTCATATGTTCTCATCTATTCCATATATCCCATCTATCATATCTCCTTCTCTTCTCAAAAAGCTCTTCATATATATACATTTTATATATCGAGTCAACTTCCAAATACATCACAAAATAGAGTCAACACTTATACAAAAATTAAATACAAATTTAGTACCAAAGTATAGGTAATACACAATCCAAATCCAACTTAGCATGTTTGGATTCCACTTCATACTCCCGTAATCATCGCAACCTTTCATCTGTCCTATATCACTACAACTCTGTCTTTGAATTTCTTTTGCATACTGTAATTTACTGCGACAAATCCAAAACATAATAAACCTTAACTAAAGGTCATACATATCCAAATATATCTTCCCCTAAGCTCGCATGTCTTCATTCACCATATACTATGCTCGCTGACCAAAATTGTACTCTTGTACCCTACAAACTTTCTTTCTGGACTTAGTCAATTTGCAAGCCTTAATCCCAAATTGTGTTTCACACTAATTGATCTTCCATAACAGATTTTTTTCAATAAATTTTGACCCTAATGTGTTCCTGAACACTCGTGAATGATCCACTTGCCAACAATCTTTCCCTTTGGCATTGATGGCAACACTTAATGAAAAATGACTAAGTGTCAATACAAAAAATATTATACTTCTTTATCTCCTATACATATTTACTATATTATCTTTTCTATCTGTCCTCTGCACATTTTTCATATCTTCTCTTCTCCCCCTTTGACATTAATGACAAAGGTATACAAAAATGTAGAATAAATAACAAAATTGATACAACTACTTACCTAAAAATATAGACCATCTTAAGCACATATTGGAAAGAAATTTCCAAGACCTTTACTTCCTTTGTCCAAGTCTTTAACAATATCTGACTCTTATGAATCAGTCCATTTAGTGCAAAATAAGATGTCTCTGCTTCATTTAGCTAAGTAGGCATGTTCCCAGTGAGAGCTTGCTTGGTTTTCTCCAAGTCTAAAATTTGTATCTCAAGAATTGATAAATTAGGAGTAATTAAACTCTTTAGCATACCAAATATGCCCATAACTCTCCCTTTCTCTATATCCAACACACTCAACTTGTCCAAAATTCTAGACTCTTATTTATCTAGCTCCAATACAGTGTGTGAGGAAGTCTCACAACTGTTCATCAACTTGTCTAGGATCAACCTGTCCTTTGTTATGATGTCCTCAATGTTCTAAAGATGTCTGATAGGATTTACATAGTACTTTTATAAATTCCTTCCATGTGAAACACAACTCTTTGCTTCACTCATTGTCTCGTCCAGTATGCCCAAGTCCCATGCAATAGACTTGCATACTTCTTCCAACTTCTTCGCTAAGTATTTCTGCTCTACCTTCTCTTTAGAGATCTTCTCTAAGGACTCATAGTGACTATCAAAGTCATCCAATACCTTGTTCAATTTCTCTACATTGTCCTTTCCTTGAAAAAATAAGAGGTATAGGTAGGAGTTTGTTAAAAGTATCAACTGCTCTTTCCATTACCCTTGACTGTTTCTTACCTTTCTGCTCAGATCTCCCTTTTTCTTTTACAAATGTGATATAGGATAGCTTCATCAACTCATCTACATCCATGCTCTCAACATTAGTTCTTAGATATATATCTCTACTTGCCAACAATAAAGATGAAGAAATAGATACATGAGTTTCTTTCTTAACTTCAACTTTATTTAATGTTTCCTTAGCTTCCTTAGCTTCACTCTCTTCAAGATCTTCCTTCTCTGCCTCTTTCAGATCAATGCTTCCTCCAATATCTACAATATTTTTAGTATTCCCTTCAAAAGGGTCACTAGCATCTTATGAAGTGTCCAAAGACACAAGCACACCAATAACAAATAAATCTGGCTACTTCATAGTACTGACAAATTGGCTATCATCTGTAACTTCTGATGAATCAAGTTTTAGTTCAGCTATCCTTGATGACTCACCTTTTAGAATAGTTTTAGGCTTAGTAACCTTGGGAGGTGAGGACTTCTTAGGTTCAATCTCCATCAGAACTTTATCTACTTCCTTTTGTGTTTCCTCAATCACTTCATCATACTTTCTCCCCATTATCTTTACCGATCTTGACTTAGTTCTCCACAAAGGTTTTATAGCATTCAATATTCTTTTCATCTCTTTAACAGAAAAAACTAGTAACATATCTTCTATATCTTGTTTTCTGATTGTTTCATCTTCAATTTGTGTTAAATGTTTTCTTAGCTCTAACTTTTCATAAAGATCTTCAGGTATACTGCCTTCAACTTATAACAATTTTTTCTTAGAAACAAGTAAATGATTTATGACCATTTCCTCAATCAAAATTTTATCATATGCATCATACCTCTCATAGTATTTAATCAATGAGATAAGATTTCCCTACTCAATGATCTTCTTCTCCAATATCTTCATATCAATCTTCCAAAGTTGTCTCACCTCTGTGCTCTTCTCTTGTCCTTTATTCTCCTCTGCTTTCTCCTTAACAACTTATGTCCTTTGTTTCTTAGGTGGAGAGTCCTATTTAGTGGACCTAGTGGTTCTCTTAGGAAACTCCTTTGGTTTCTCTTCCTATAAAGTCCTCTTTGGTGGTGTAGGTGTATTTTTAGGTACATCAACTACAGTGGGAGGTGTACTGATAACTTTCTCTGAATCTAGAGGTGGAAGGGCTGCAAGAGAAGTGCTCACCAAGCCAGAAAAACCTTGTGTCATCTTCTTCCTTACCTCTTTCATGTCCTCCTTTAAAATACTAGCCTTGGCTACTATATTACCTACCACATCTTCTACTTTCCTCTTCCTTGCAGCTCAAGTTTGTTCTTCCCTTATCTTCATAGACTTCTCTTCATAGGTGCCTCATCTTTCTTCGGATGGATATATTTTTGAGGATAGTATGTGTTCAACTTGCATAGTCAATACCTGATAACTGACTTCATATCCCAAAGGATAACACCATTTAATTCTAGGTTGAACTTCCTCATCGCAAACACAATCAGTTTCAACCATGAAATAGATTGTATCCTTATACTTCTCTACCAAATCCTCAGGTATCCTCATTCTTTCTCTCATCTGCCTCTTTAAAATCTTAATCATACCAAATAGTTCACCATCAACCCATGTATTGTTTTGTCATCTGTAACTCTATGTAATCTGAATTCTAGTGGGTTAACTGTCCTTCCAAGCTCTGGGATGCATACTAGGAAATCTATGTACAATGTGGATGTACATGTGTACCAATAGAGACCCGAACCTGAATGTCTTAGACTTATCCTTCTTGATATGCTTTGAACATTCTCCAAAAACTATTGTGTGTGTACTTCACAAAGGTTATACTTAACATTTTCTTTTACCATTTTATAGGCCATCATGATTACTCCTACGGATACTGAGTTAGGCTTTCTTCTATAGTGTAGTTTATATCCAAGAACCATGGAAACTAGTCTCACATATTTCTAAAATATGTCGTTAATGGTCATCAATCTCTTATCCCATCATGCATGCATTAGGGTTTCCCCATGTTTATTTGTGTTCTTCTCTGCAACAGGAATGACTCCAGAATTATCCAAACCTGTTATTCCATTAATTAAGTGACTACATATCTTTAATGGTTGATATCCATTCCAAATGAATTGGTCATGTACTCTTCTCAAAATGATTTTGATCCATTCCTCTTCATCAAATTCATAGAGTTCCATCATCTGCATGATACTGAGATTCTCTAGATGTGTGAACTCTTCTTTCCATTTTTCATATGATCTAATCATGTCCTTCATATCATTATAGATCTCGAGGTCTCCCAGAGACTCATACTTACAGTGAATGTAAGCCCTATTATCTTCGACATGTAGAATGTCGTAGGGTGTTTGTGAAAATGCACCTTTAGGATCATCTTTGGTGGACTTAAATGGATTTTTTTTAAATTTGTATATAGGCCTTTTAACAACATTGAAAATAAATGGAATATCCATTACCAAACTTCACAAATAATCTAAAATACCTCTTCTGTGATGAATCTGCAAAATTTTGTTTTCTCCAGTCGCACAATGCACTAGCTTCTCTGACCTTTCGCTCAAATATTTGTTCTTCTTGGTCTTTCCTTCTTTGAATGATGATTAGATAAGTTATTTTTAATGACCTTATACTTCACTATGTAAATAAATGACACAACTCCCCATGAACTCATCTATGCACATGATCTAGTCAACTAAAAATCTTTCGATCACAGGATATGGCTCACAAATCTATGCAATCATATATAGAAGATTCATAACATCTCTACATACTCTCCCTAAGCTTGCAAGATCTTAATCTCCATAATCAGGGGCTGGATATATTTATGATGTTTCTTTCCAATGCTCCCCTTAAGGCCATTCTTGTCCATCTCGGTTGATGAAGCAATGTTAGCATCAAGCAAAGACTCAATAGCATCTACTAACTCTCCCTGAACATTTTCCTCAATTGGTTCTTTCACATTCCATACCTTATCACTGTTCATATCTCTTACTTTCCTAAAATGACTGTTAAATTCATCTGCAATACTCTTAGCATCACCAATATTCTTCTTTGTATCAATAGGCGAAGGACCACTTATGTTCGTAGTTCTATTGTATCAGCAAAAATTTTCTATGTGTCCTAGCTTATGACAATTGTAGCATGTAGGAGGTGGTTTGTAATGATTAATTTGCAACTTACAATACTTTGCGATGTGTCCAAAGTTATTGCATTTGTAAGATGTGATCTTAGTTTTTGTTCCTTCTATAGTGTAATCTTTCTTGATTCTTGATTGATCAGGCTTCCTGGATTCTACCTTCTTGTGTCCAAATACATGAAAATGGAAATAATAGCTAGAAAAATATTTGTAAGGAATTTTACCTTTGCAATCTCTCTTTATGTGTCCAATCTTGTTGCATACAAAACATCTACGTCTGAAAGGTCTGATCTGATCTTTAAGTTCTTCAAGAGTAGGTCTTTCTCCATCAGTTTTCACTTCTAATTTTTCTTCCTGAATCTTTGAACATTCAACTTCATTGAAGCCAACTCTATTCATGTCTCCTTTAGGTTTCTATCTATCTCTCTACTCATCAATCTTATCACTTCTCATATGAATTTTTTCAATATGTTTCTTAGCCATAGTAAGTTCACCCTTTATGATCTGATTATATTTCTCTAATTCTAGATATTTGTTCTTATAGTGATCAATTTCAATCTGCATTTGTCCCATTTTAATATTAGCATCTTTTAAGGTTTCTTCAAAAAAAAAAATTGTCATCCTTTACCTATTTAATCTCTTTTTCCATTTCAAAAGAAATATTTTCATGATCAAGCTTCAAAGTATCTTTCTCTTATTGAAGATATTTTATCTGATCTGAAGTATCATTGTCTAAATCCTCTTTTATCTTATTCATAAGATCTTGTCTCTGAATCTTGGATAGTTCAAGCTGCTCTTTCATTTTCTTGATAAAACCCTCTACTCTCCTCAATTTGAATTTAAGGTCACCATTCTCTTCTTTAGTCTTATCAAGGTCTTCAAGTGTTGCCTCAAAGTTTTCTTCCAAACTTTCAGAATCCATCTTGATCTCCCTTGAGCTATTAGACTTTCTCTCCAAGGGCTAATAGATCTGATACCAATTGCTAGGATTAAGTAATAATAAGAGGGGGGTGAATCAATATTATGACACTTTAAAATTAAACTTTATAAATTCCAACTTAACCAGATAATTGCAGAAATGAAAAGAACATAAATGCAAAACACATAACTCATAACACCATGAATTTGTTCTCGAGGAAACCCTGGCCAATGGAAAAACCCAGTGGGGATGGTACCTAATAATATGTACTAAAATTATATTGTCTCTGTTAGGAGACCTAGCCCTGTTAGGAGCTGAATATTACATTAGTACATTTCCCTATTAGGAGAATACAAAACCCTGCTAAAGGTATACACTAAGCTCACTGCTCATACAATCATAAATATGTGACTGTTACAATGTCTATAAAAAATGAACATAAACAAGAATCTGCTATGCTTTGGTAGTTCTAGTTGTAGTTCACATCGTCATCTATCTAATTCTAACATCACAATGTATCTATTCATATGTTCACATCTATTCCATACATCCCATCTATCATATCTCCTTCACTTCTCAAAAATCTCTTCATATATATACATTTTACACATCTAGTCGACTTCTAAATACATCACAAAATAGAGTCAAAACTTATACAAAAAGTGAATAAAAATTTTGGCAACTTTACATTACCAAAGTATAGGTAATAAACAATCCAAATCCAAATTATCACGTTTGGATTCGACGTCATACTCCCTAAATCATCGCAACCTTTCATGTGTCCTGTATCACTGCAACTCTGTCTTCGCATGTGTTCAAGATACTGTAACTTACTACGATCGAATCCAAAACATAAGCAACCTTAAATAAAGGTTATACATATCCCAATATATCTTCCACTAGTATTGCATGTCTTCATTCATCATATATTGTGCTCGCTAACACAAATTGTACCCCTGTACCCTGCATACCTACTTTCTTGACTTAGTCAATTCGCAATCCTTAATCCCAAAACTATATTTCACACCAAGAGATCATCCATAATATATGTGTTTCCATAAATGACAACCCTAATGTGTTCTTGAATACTCCTGAATGAGCCACTTCCCAACAGGTTGTAGGGAAGATATGAAAAAGAGATGATGTCAAAATATTTCAAAACCTCAAGGGACATAAAAATAAACCCACAAAACAAGTAGATAAAATGGATAAGTTAATGAGTGCAGTCAAGAATCTCACTTCTCTTATTGAAGATTTCTCCATCCACATTCCTCCAAGCTTATTCCTATTCCAAGATCCATTCAAGATTGGTTTTGAAGATCTACAAGCAATTGATTTGAGACATCCTACATCCGAAATTCTACATTCTACATCCATTTGGTGCATACATACTTGTGGATCCACGAATTTGAATCCGCCACAAGAGTTTCTATACAAGCAAGGTGAATTTGTTCATTTACTTTGTTTATTTATGCAATTTCAATTCAATTATAAGGTTAATTCCAAAATTGGGGTTTGACCAAGGCAAACCCCTCCACCCCAAAAAACAAATCATTTTTCTTGTAGGGACAGGTTCGGAACAACAAATTAGAGTGCAAATCTGAATGCCCTTTTCGAAAAACTCTTAGGATCCAAAAATAGATTTTCTGTCGGAGCCTGTGCAGGTCAAAATTGACTTTCTAGGTCAGAATTGACATTCATTTATGGGTCAGAATCAACATTTTGTTCTGGTTCAGAATCGGAGATTCTGGGTTAGAATTGGAAATTTTGGGTCAAAGGTGACATTCATTTTTTTATCAAAATCGACCTTTCTCATAAAATAAAAAGATTTATGGGTTTTGTAAATCTCATAGTTTCGGTTCATGAATGCTAAAATAAATAGTTTCTAAGACCGTTTGACAGGGTTTTCAGCAGATTCTTTTTCAGAGGTATGTATTTTATTTCATTATTCTTTGCAAACATTTCCAGATTTACACCCCTTATAATAATAATTAAATTTAATGTGGATAATATGTGCATAGGGTCACTTTTATGAGCAAATCTCCATTGTTCTAAACCCTATCCCTTTTTGTATTTTACATTTTGGTGAGCCCGCAATAGACAAATCTTTCTTTTTGGTTAGATTTGCATCTTATGTTAGATCTTACATGCATTTAAAAGTAGATTTCTTTTATTCTCTTGCATTTATATGTCAAAATTTTAAAAAAATCACAAATTTCTTTAAAAGTACAAAAAATTTTACGTTTTTCATGCTTGTAATGTTATTTTGTGTTCAACATGTATGATTTTTGTTTTGAATACTTTGATGAGGCTTTTGTTGGGAAAGAGGATAGATCCCTTAATGAGGTACATGGAAATGAGGATGAAAATTTTTCAAATAAGATCTCCATTGATCCTATTCCTATTTCATCCTCATCTACAACCTCTCCAATTGACCTTTACCATAGTGTGTGTGCATGGTTACCTTCAAGTTCCACTATTTGCAACATTGATACACCTAGAAAGACTTCATTTAGTGTGTGTGATGTTGCTTTTTCCTCTCTTGTATTACCTTGTAAGGATATATTAGAGCAAGAAGATGACTTTAATCTTTCTCTTTATGGAGATGAGTTGAGGATTGATCCTTCTCCTAATATATCTCTTTTCTATGAGCCTACTTTATAATATAATCTACCTTCTTTCCCCTTTAGGGATCAAGCTTTATTGATTTATGGCACTCCTACAAGGTTCTTTATTGATAGGGATGATAATCCTCCTATTTGGGATGAACCTTTGGATTTGGATGTTGATTACTCTCTTCCTCATGAAGCCATTGTGGATGATTCTACTTTTTGGGATAAAGACATTGATTTATCCCCTCCTCGTGAATATGCCTTGATAAAAGAGGATAATTTATTAATGGATGACATATTCATACATGATGGTGACTCTTTTTCTAAAACACACTCCCCTTATGCAGATAGTTTAGAGAAAGAAGAAGACATTATAGATGTTTTACCTCCATTTGGGATTCCTTCTAGTGATGAGGCATTAGCGAAGAATGATATGAATTCCCTTAATTCTCTCCCTCTTAGTGATGATCTTATGGAGAATCAAGATCCTACATCATCTCCTCCTAGGATGTATTCTTTGCTTCCTTCTTGTGAACGTGTTTGTATTGTTGAGACAACTAACATGGTTTATCCAAAACCCTTGTTGACTATTAAAGGTTGTCCTTGCATTACTATCAAAGGTAAACCTATGGAGTCTTTAGAGTCTGTCAATGATCAAGATTTGATAGCTCACACCTACCGTACAAGGAATAACCCACAACCTAATCTGGGGGTTCCTACTTCTTTACCACCTTCTCAAACCATTCTTCCTCCTCCACCCCATCTTCCTAGCAAGGAGTATGATTTTATAACCCAATTGCACAATACCACTACCAAGATTTTTTTATGGGAGATTCTTCAAACTTCACCTACCTACCATGAAGCCTTGCAAAAAGCTATAGTAACTCTTTCCACTCCACATCCTAATCAAGAGAACATCAATGCCTTCTTACATTACATGCATGCTACCCCGATTCCTCCCGACATTGTATTTACTCAAAAGGATTTACCTTCTAAAGAAGTTCAAAATCAATATGATGCTCTTATGGTTGATGTTACTATCAATAAGAGTATCATTCATCAGACCTTTATTGATAATGGATCTAGGCTCAATATTTGTAGCATGGACATGCGCAAATAAATTAAAGCTGATATTTCAACTATTCAACCTGATAATAATCATATACGTGGCTTTGATAACATCAGCAAAAACTTTAGTGGCGATTATTCACCATTTGGCGAATGTCACATGTCGGCGACCCCTGAATTGACAAATATTTTTCACATATTGGATTGACCCTATCGCCTGACATTTATTAATATTGGGTCCAAAGCCTAGGCCCGTCGCCCATTTATTTATTTAATTTTTTCATTTCTTACACATTATCGCCAATGGAATATAAATTTTGGTCCCCGTAAATTTAAAACATTCACCTATAATTTCTAAGTGACCCCAAATTTATGGCCTATATTCGCCAATCATTTTATACATATATATTTATAAGCGGCCCCAAATTCTCCTGGAATTTTATGGATGCGTGTCCCCTACCGCTGTAATTTTTCCAACTTTATTAATCATGCGAAGGTATTGGACGACCCATAATCGCCTTAGAAATAACAAAAGATGTGTTATAATTACGCGGGCTTTGTCAAATATTTGTATACCTAATACCTCCCACTGATTTTTCCAAATAAGGATTAGTATAAAAACATTCTGATATCTCTATATTTGATTGATAGTGAAGTTTCAAACTATTGAGTGCAACTGTATACTGCATTAGCGAGTCGCGACTGCATTGCTGTAATTTAAATTGAGGCAAAGGTAAGTGATACTTATTCTATGACTGTGATTATGAGTTCTTTACATTATTCTGGAATAGGTTTTCAAAAATGAGGTTTCTTTTCACTTTCGACCTGAAATACATCGCACGTCGTTGATTTGTGCTCATCCAACGGTTGCTGGCACTGTCGCACTATCGCGGGTCCCATTAACTTTTGGCTTGTCATTTGATGTCACTAGGACATGTGTGAGTGTCACTTAATCATTTTAAATTATAACTTTGGCTTATTAGTTATTACATTTAATAAATGTTTAGTTTTATAGTGTAGTCCAATTTAGTTTTTAATACAATCATTTCTATTTGTATTATAATCAAAATTACATTATCACACATCGATATGACACATTGGCAAATTAAAAATAGAAACTTTCTTTATCTCTGGACTGATAAAGAAACTTAATCATTTTAAAAACTTAGAATCTCAGTCTTCAAATTTAAAAATGGAAGTACTAATCCATCGCTTAAGCATACTTAAATTTCTAATACACAAGTAAAGAAACTAATTAAAATTTTGTAATCACAGAGAAGTCTAAGAATCATTTTTTGTACACATAAAAAGAAAATTAAAATAAACTTGGAAGATTTTTTATTTTTTTTCATAAAATTACATCGTACAGTAAAACAGAAACCTACTAGGAAACTTCTTATTGGTATAAAAAAAAAGTGAAACTTTGCATGTCCATTGTCAAAAGACCAGGGTAACAAGAATGCGTAAACTAGGGATCTTTGTCTTCCCTTTTGTATGAGTAGAATTTTTCAGAGAGGATAATCTCTGAGAATTCTTCAAGCCATGTGTAGTCCAACTTGTCAAATTCATCAAGGTAAAACCATTTCCGAAGTAAATCCCTCCCAAGTTGTGCTCATTTCCTATGTTGCGTTAGTTGCTTGTCATTGAGGTTCAACAAAAAGGGTTGTCTGGCCACATTTCTACCCAGCTCCAACAGCTTGGGTATATCTTTTATCCAAGGGATCCCCACCCCTAATTCCACAAAAACAACAACATTGACATCATCCTTCAGGAATTTCTCTTTAAAAACCTTCCTCAACAGCATCAACATATCCACCTTCTATCCTCCAAGGTCGAGGAGAGACACAAAAAACTGGGACGTAATATACGTGTAGACGTGGTATCTGTCAACATTCTCAAGGAAATTTTGACCCAATAACATCAACACAGCAGAATTTATAAAAGTGTCACCACCAACCTCCCTACAAACGGAAGTGAGGATTTCTTCCGGGACATTGCCCAAAAAGGACCTCTAGTCATCTGGGGATGTGCATCTCAAATGTATTGGTGTGTCCATCTTTAATTCTTGAAATCCTAAAGACCTAAAAACCTAAACCTTAAAAAACTAGAGGTAGAATTTCTACCATCGGCAGCTCTTACTCTTAATCTACCAAAAGCAAAATAAAGAAGAAAGAAGCCAGATTGTCTATAAATAGCCCCTACCCCTTGATTGATAGTAGTGATCATGGATACTTAGCAATTAATAATTATTCTTTCTTTAATTGTATTTAATGCATTTTCTATAAATATATTATTCCTGTGAGAGATTTATATCCACTTTCCTTAATCTTTCATATCTACATGTAAATCTTTCCCATAAATGCATGCGTACTATCGACAGTTAAAGATGGCAGTTAAAGAATGTCACTGACAAGGCATTTATTTATTTTTGAGTTATGAGTTACAAGTTGCAGTTGCACTATCCACCATATACGTAAACAAATAACCAGTAGTAATCAACGATCATGGTTACGGTGAACTTTTTAAGGCTTGATACGTGTCATCATTCCGGTGACTTCCTGCAGAAATCTTTTTCCTTCAGAAATTTGGCCTGAAATTAAATTTTAGTCATTGATCTAGGATGATCAAATGGTCTCAAATAATACATTTAACAATATAAAACAATGGATAGTACTAATTAGGTTGTGTGTCCATGTGTGATCAGTTATATTCACAATAAATAAAGGCGATATTCACTGGACGTGATATTGCATTAGTTACAATGTTACATGTCATTATTCTGGTGACTTCTTGGAGAACTCTGTTTCCTGCAAGAAATTGGGCCAAAATTAAACTTCAGCCATTGATCTAGGATAATCAAACGGTCTCAAACAAGACATTTAACATTATAAAATGATGGATATTACTGTTAGATTGTGTGTCGATGTAACTTTTCATGCTTATCGATACCAATGTGTTTAACCTTCAAAATAACTTATTAGTTGGTGTTGGCCCACATGACGCATTGACAAGTCCCATCTTTTGAAAATTGCCAAATAAAATATTTATTTTTTCCATAATTAACGATAGATTAGCCAATAAAATAAATATATTTTCAAACGGCGCATTAAAATCGCCAATACAATTTTTTTTTCCCTTCAAAAGAAAATTATTCGCCTCACATATTATATATTTTCCCCCACATTAATGTATAATTCACCAGGATTTTATGGAATTTTCATTCGGCAGGGAAAAATTTGCCTTCGCCTTTATATTATTTTCCTAATTTGGAAAAATAATTCACCATCATCAAGAAAACATTTCCCCTAAATTAATGTACGATTCACCAGGATTTTACACTTTTTCCTAGGAGGGGGTTTCTTAAAGTTATCCCTGGTTAAAGGTACACTGAGCTCACTACTCATAAAATCAGAAATGTGATTCTGTTCTAATAATTTCTCAATAGTGAATAATATAAGTATCTATTATGCTTAGGTAGTTCCATTTGTATCTTGCATCACCATTTGTTTGATTCTGACATCACATTGCATTCATATGTTTGCATCCATACATTCCATCATATCCATACTTCACTTCTCAAAAATCTCTTCCTATATATACATCATTATGTGTCTAGTCGGCTTCCAATGCATCATAAAATAGAGTTTTAACACTTATACAAAAATTAAATACCAATTTGGCGATCATACACTATCAAAACATAGGTAATCCTCAATCTAGATCCAACATAGCACTTTTTTACTTCGCATTTTACTCCCTTAATCATTGTAACCTTTCATATGTTCGGTACCATTGTTACTCTGTCTTAGCATGTCTTCAACATATTGTAACTTACTGTGATCGACTCCAAAACATAAGTTACCTTAACCAAAGGTCGTATACATCCTGAAATAGCTTCTCTTAACAAATTCCTTCATTCATCATATATTGTGCCCGGTGACTAAAACTATACTGCTATACTCTGTAATTCTTCTTTCTGGACTTAGTCATTTTACAAGCTATAACTCCAAAACTATGTTTTACACCAAGCGATCATCCATACCATATGTGTTTCCATAAATGACAACCCTAAAGTGTTCCAGAGTATTCCTGAATGAACCACTTGCCAATAAATACAAATGTCATATATATACATAAATTGGTCCTTCAATGACCACAACTAGAACTATTTGTCTCTATCGATATCTATGACTGTGGTGGATCATCAAAATTGACCCTCTTCGAAGCAGTACGGGTTGTACAAGGACAATTGAAATGTTGAATCATATATATTTTCTTAATATAACATCAAAATAACTAAATATTGGAATGTAAATTGTTTGCAGTTGAAATATCAATTACCTAATCTCTTTCTTCTACACTTGGAAAAGGCTGGTGATCCATGGGAATTCTTGAAGGGGGTTGTAATAGGTAAAACAACATTAATACAAGTTAATAACATATACGTCAAAAAATACTAAATAACTAAAAATGCATGGACTAAAAAACAAATACATACCAGAGGCTCAGATGGATGTCATATGCTCGTAGGAGGAAAAGTCACTGATGAATCAGTTACGATCATTTCCTATATGGTAAGTGATAAAAGATATTATAGTCATACAAGAAGGAAGTAGGGTTTTCAAACAAACAAGAAAGCAATCTGAAAGGATTTAACAAGAGATTTTCAACTCCATTGTGCACTTAGTAAAAAGGAGTTAAGAAGATAAGCATACCTATTCCCTCTATTATGTTGGAACCCATCTTTGATGATTAGGAATTCTAATGTAATGGAATGGCAGAGCATCAGTGGGAAGCTTTGAAGGGGGTTGTAATTGGCAAAAGACAATTAATACAAGTTAATAACCCAAAGTTGTTGACAAACTCTAAAAAACTAAAAATGAGTGTACTTATATCTAAATAGATATGTTTAACATATGTAGAAAAAATTCACACCAGAGCCTCAGATAGTTCTCATGTACTCTTAGGAGGCATCGTCAAAGCCGACGTAACTATTACCATTTCCTATTTGAAAAATGATAACATATGTTATAACTTTGTAGAAGAGTTTAGTTATTTCTAACAAGCAAGAATGCAATCCAAAGTGAATATGAAGATGTCATCACTTCCCTATCTTGAACCTCATCAACATCAGGTGCATTCATTAATTCTATAAACCCCATTTATTGTTGTATATAGAAAAAATAAATTAGGTTCATTTATCAATATTTACATATACATGTTTAATCGTAATACATTTCAACAAATGAATTTAAACTATACTAAATTACCTTCTATTGTTTGGGTGTCCGGGAGGATTTATTTTTCTATCTCAAAGTGTTGGAGAATGGATTTCTCACATGAGATTTCCTCAAGGTAGATGGGGTAGAATAACAGAAACAAAATTAACATAAGGGAAAAGAACATGTATAATATTAAATCAAAGTAACAAATATCTAAATCTAAATGGTACCACAAAGCTATCTAGGCCAAAGTCAATGGCCTCAAGCATGATATCATCAAGTTGGGACATCTCAGCCCCTGATAAGCCCTATAAAACACTAAGTAATGATTTTTGGAAATAATGGGAAGTGTGTACTGAGAGGGGAGTGGTGAATCAATACCTCTAAAACTTTTAGATAATTAACCTTTAACCTTATGTAATCAAATCTTTGATTTACCGATCATATATGTTGTTCTTTCTTTATGCATGTGATATCAATTCATAATATTAATTGTATGTATATATTCATTGAAAAATTCATGAAATTAATAACACATAACACAAGATATGGTAACACAGAAAACCCTTGTTAGAAGGTAAAAACTGCAGTGGGGATGGCACCCACAAAAACTTCACTATCTATAAATTGGAAGTGGTCAATTAAGGCTTACAATGTTGATCACTTCTGATGATCTACCCTATTAAGAGTATTATGTGGAGACTGGTTAAGGTCTACTCTGTTAAGAGCTTTAGCAACACTATTTAGTGTGTACTCGGTTAAGAGATTTACAATAGGATTGTTAAATCCACCTTTCTTGAAAGGATTTTTTCTATTTGCTACACTTGTTAGAATGTAGAAAAAAGTACTTATTGTCCTGAGTGTATGCAATCTATAATTTTTTATTACAGATCCATTAAAATTTACATGTACAAAGTATCACCTAATGTGATTGATTAATACTTTTGTTGCTCAATAGCCTTGATTCTTGGTTCTTGATAACCAAATTCATCTTTTGTTGTTCTGCTTCTTGAAACTCTCAGTCTGATCCATAGATGTGCTCATTGGCTACAATCATCCTCTCATCCATTTCAAATGAATGATTACAACATCTATTTATAAAATAGATTGACCTACTTTAGTTTCACATATTACAAAACTAACTCTATGATCAAAGGTTTACAACTTGACCTTGATCTCCTAGTTTGCATGTTTTTAATCAGTTACACTGATTAAAACAATTACAATAATGTTTCTTGTCCCTCAAGAAATGGTTTTAAAACAAATCAAAACTCTAAAAATAGAATATAACTATTTTCTCTGACATGGAAGTCAGATCCACTTTTCTCAGGATATAACTGACTTTCGGTGTCTGATGCTCAATTTTCTCTGAAATTAATTTGACTATCTTTCAATGTTACTTTGTTGAACTGTCTGTCTGGTTCCCTTATTGTTAGGTTCCTCTATTTCTTCTCTTTTGGTTTATAGTGTAACATGCTTGTCGGGTTCCTTTATATCATCTTCGGGTTGCGCTTTCAGTTTACACTGCAAAACTTGTGTCGTCGGGTTTCCCTTTACTTAGCACTTTCAGTCTGAACTGAAACCTGACTTTCAATGTAGTGTAACCGATGGCTCATAAAAACTATTTTCTCTTTGCATACTAATTTAAAAACTTATTTCATCAATCTCCCCTTTGACATTAGTATCAAAAACTTATATGTGCAAAATACTAACAGAGTTTATAGTATGTACACCATGTATATTACTTAGTCATTTCATGACTCTCCCTATGCATATGCTGGTATAGTATAGTATATGTGTATGTACACTTCTCTTTATACTATTTCCTCCTTTTCACCTTGTCTTTTCCCTTTGTTTTGTATTTTCCTTTTCCCATTTTTACTATATGCTCTGTACATATCATTTTCCTTTTCCCCCTTTTTTGATAATAAGGGCAAAGGTGTATACCTATAGCTTATAAAAAATATGAGAGTGAGAGGTCTTCATTTCCTCCATCATCTTCTCCCATTTCTCCTTTGAATTCTCAAGATCCATATACTCTAATGTGATCATGGCATGCATGTCGTAGATGATGTTTTCTACAAACATCTCAGGGGTGGCAATTAATTGTCTTGCCGAACTTAGGTGTTGTTGCAGAAGTGTGAGGTTTGGTATAAGTTGAGACTGTATCTTGGTAACCTCTTCTTGAAACTGTGATTATGCTTCCCAAATTTCTTGTCTTAACCTTTTGATTTCAATTATCTTCTCATAATGCATTTTGATTGCATTTCCATCCATGGTTAGACTTTGAGCACTTGCATTTAGATCAAAATCGATCTTTGCAATCTTATCATTATTATCTTTTGTGAATTTCTCCAAAGTGAATAGCTTTTGAATTAAGGAAACAACTTCAGTAATGATTGGATCTAATTCATTTGTTAATTATAAAAGCTTTACCTTATTTTCTGCCACTTCTTGGCTGATCTTTTCTATCAATTTGAATTGGAACTTTTGTTCTGCTCATTCCTGAATCGTCTTTTCTGCATCCACATTCTGTGTTGTGATGGCATTAGTGAGAATGGAAAGTTGATCTAGGTTATGTGCATTGTGATCAACATCTATTTTTGGAACTATTTGGTTTAAGATATCCCTTGTGGTCTCAGTATTAAGGAGTTTCGGTGTTTCTTTTTAAGATTTTATTGTAAAGATTTCCTTTGACAAATTTCTCCATATTCTTGGAGTGATTCAAAATCTAGATTAGCTAGATCACACTTTGGTATTTCTAGGATCTCATCAAGTGTGACCTCCAACTTATTCTTCTTGGTTTTCTTCTTCTTCTTTTGTGATGCACCTGTATGTAAAACCATAGCCAGCTCCCTGCTTGGTCTGATGTGCTACTTGATGGCTTATGTGGTGTTGTACCTTTTTCTTGTTTCTCAGTGTTTTCCCATTGCTTGTCTAGGGATGTATCCTTATCTACCTTCGGTGTATCTACACCTTCACCTTTGGTTTCCTTGGGTGTGGTATCAACTATCTTATCTTGTTTACCTTTCTCTTTTTTCACTTCATCTGTATCTTTATTTTGTGCATATTTTTTTGGTGTTATCTTCATCTTTTTGTTCTCCACTGATGACTACTTGTTTATCAGTTGTGTCCTTTTCTTCAGATGTATCTTTTTGTTCATCATTACCCTTATTCTCAGGTATGCTTGTTTCTTTCTCAGGTAACTTCTCCTTTTCTGAGATAATGTTGATAGCTTGTATCAACAGTGGTATATGTCCTGGTGTGTCTACCTATGCTGAATCTGTTGTAGTGTCTTTTTTGTCAGTTTGGTCCTTAACAACAGTGACATCTTTATCTTTTTGTATCTCATCTATAGGATCTCCTTCGGTAATATCAATAATTGTATTTTGTGGCCATGTTTCATCTACAACATCCATATCCTTGTTTCCTTTTGTGTTCAATGATTCTTCATTGACATCTTCATCAGTGATAATAATATGTTTGGGGCTCTTTTTAGCCTGATCATTTTTGTTGTGTTGATTTTTGGTAAGAGATATTTGTGGCTTGGGACTTGTATCCTTTTTAGGTATATCAAGTATCTTTCTCCATTCACCCTCACTCTTCTTGTCTAGTTCAAGTAGATGTCCTTGAAGTACTTGATAGGCTCTTAACTTGGGTGAGAACCTAGTGGAGTGTTTCTTCATCGCTTCTTCAATCTCCTTCATTTTAGATTCGAGAGGCATGATAGAAACTAGGGATCTTTCCCTAATCTCTTTCTCGGAGTGTAATGCAAATGTCCATTTTGCTGATAAACTATCCTGAAGTTCTTTTGGAATTTTATCTGCTAATTATATTGGAAGATATTTGAATATACACATCATTTTGATAATTGCCTCTTCAATTTTATTTTGATCCTCAAGATCCAATGTTAGCCATTTCTCAATCTTGTGATCATTGATTGTTCCTGATTTAATAATTGAAGCACACACTTCATCAACAGTTTTAGGAATCTTACTCTTTTCTTTTTGGACAGATTCATCCTCTGGAGTATCTTTGATATCTTCCTTGGTTAGGATTAATTTTCTTCACCTCTTTGGTGCTTTGGACTATTTGGTTTGAGGTTTTCTTTTGTAGGTCCTTACTTGACCTTTTTTTTATCGATGAAGGACTTGCATCCTTTGTTGTCTAACTTCTGGTCTTGGATGCAGTAGTGGTCCTAGGTTTCTTTGTTGGTGGAGGTAGTGGTGTATCCGAATCTATAGATTATGAGTCGCTCTCCTTCTCAGCTTCACTGACGGGTGACTGACCCTTAGTTTCTTCTTTCTATTCATTCTCCTCTTCATTCATGAATATATTTTTCTTCAAGTTCTTAACCATCTTGTCTTTCTTCCTATCAATCTTTTTCACAACTAAGCCAATTTTAATCCTTTCTTTGGCTTCATCATAAGTTCCAAACTTGGGTTGTGATTTGTCTAATGGTTCATTTATCAATGCCTCAATAGCATTTCATGCTTGATGTATGTTCACCTCATAATCAAGTGGTGCCAACCATGTTGTTCTTGGTATAGCTGGCTTGATGTAGGTGTAGTCAGTGTCCACCATAAAACAAATCTTAGTCTTGAACTTTTCTATTAACTGTTCTGGAATCCTTACTCTCTTCTGCATTCTTTCTTTGAATCAGGTGAAGTATTTATCCAGGATTGATTCAAAATTGTCTCCTAGTGATTTGATGAACTCACTAATCTATATGGTCACTGGTCTAGTAGTGTCTCATTTGACATTTCCTATGGATGGGAAAGATTCTTGGAAATAGAAAAATATGCACATGATGAGTGAACCAAACTTACATGAGTTAGACTTTGCATTTCTTATTGTCTTGATGTTCTCATCCAATTGTCTTAGCAGAAGTTATGATAGATCCAACTGCAGTCCCTTCTTGACAATCTTGTATGTTGTATCCACTTCTCTGGATGCAATATTGTTCATCCTTCTAGCCTAAAATAACTTGTATCCTAAGACACATGCTCCAAATTTTAGTTCATCATCGGTGATGGTGGATAACTTTAGTCATCTTCCATCCCATGCAACTCCCGTATTCTTCTCAATGTCAGCTTTAGGCAGGTGTTTTAGTTCCTTTACCTTATCAGTTATGGGATAACCGGTAACAGCATGTATAGCACCCCTGATTATCAGTTTAGACTCATCCATCCATATCTTTTGGTCACATATCTTGCTTAGTACTATCTGAATCCATTCGGTCTTGAACTCCTTCGAGAACCATAGGGAATTTGTGATCCCTTTTACCTAAAAATGCTTATGCTCTTCCTTGATAGTTCCATCATCATTGTAAATCTTCTTGAAATCTTTCTCAACTTCCAGGTCTCCTATTTTTGTTGTCTTGTAGTGTATATATGCTGACACATCGTCGATGAGAAAAACCCTAGCTGGTATTCTGGAGAATGCACCATCATTGTCGGGTTGTAAAGAAACCTCAGAACATATCTTGTAATGAGGTTCCTCACAGGTTGAACTCTTTATTAGGTTGACCTTATTCTTCTTATCATTCTTGAGCTTAGCAGTTCTTGATGTAGTTTCCATCGTTTCTAAAATTAGGGCTTTTTCCTGGGAATGAAAATAGAGTTCTCGGTTATCTGTGTACTTACTTCAACCTCTATAGCTGTTAGGAATCTATTTGGAGTGTTGTGAACTAGGTTGGAGTCACTCTGCAATGTGGTCGCTTCATGCTCTGGTTTTGCTCTGTCTCTTTGCTCTAATCGCTTGGTGAAAAATGAAACCCTTTCTTCATCTATTTATAGACTTTTCCCTAAGTTGAGTCATTAATTATCAACCACTTCTCTATGTGTGAAGACGGAGTCATCAAGTGATACACAATAACATTTTCGGTAAGAATGTGATGCTTTGGGGCAGCTGCCAACTTGTTACGTTCACCAATGGATTTTGGTGTATGGTGAAGAGAACTTTGTCAACTCACATATTACCGATGGATCTCATTTTACACTAGAAAATTCAGCCTTTATGTGTTAATCGACGATTCTCGGTAAGTATAGATAACTTAGCTTTGAATGTACACCGATGCATTTCGATATGTATTGACCGACAAGATTGTTTTCACACAATCATAAAAAGTAATACCATAGTGCATCTTTAATCATACTAATTTGGTATTTTAACTATGTATAATGGAACTAATGCAAAATATAACTTGTTATAATGCAGTTCCATACTTACTTGTTCTGCTTAGGTGGGGGTGGTGATGTCACTAGATCCATTGGATAAGGTGTCACCAATTCAATTGCTCGGTCCAACTTCATCAGTGTTTGTAGCTTTCCTCCACATTTTGTTTCTCATCTTCTTCATGTCTTCAATGGTGTTTCCATTGGAAAAGGTGTTGATCTCTGTCATTCGGTCTCTACAGTCTTTCTTTAGATGACCAACTTTATGATAGTGTAGACATGCCATTTCAGGGTTAGTCTAGCTCCTAGAATTTCTTGTCCATTGTCTCATATAGTTTGCAGCTATGTGACCAAATCTTCCACATGATGTGCGGTTTGCCCATGTATTGTAATCCCAAACATACTGGTTACCAACTCTTTTCGGTTGATAGGCAGTTTCATTTTCTTTTGGCTTCCATGCTTTCTTTTTCTTCTTCTATAATTTAAGAGATGTGTGCCCATGCATTTTGCAAGTAGGAAAATATTTTTCCATGTAGGTTTCCTTCTTTGGTTGTTTCACCTCATATTTACATTCATATGCTTTATGTCCTTTCTTGTTACATTTATAAAAAATTCCTATGAATGAAGATGTGGATTTAGGAATACCTTTCATTTTTCTTCTGCATATATTTGATGTGTGGCCTGGCCTTCCATAGTGATTACATGTCAGTTTTCTTTGTCTTGGATTTGCATAGACATTCTTTGGATCATCTTAATTGGGTGATTCTCCATTCTCAGTATAGCCTAGTTCGGTGCTATTATTGGATCTCCTGTCCATCCAGAAAATCATCCATTATTTCTTTCTCCAGCTCTCTTGATTATGTCATTATGTTGTTGAATTATTACTTCATGTTTCATCTTTTCATTTTATTCTCTTAGCTCACCGATAACTTCTATTCTTTCAATGAGTTTTGTATTCATTCTGTTTTCCTCTTGACTCATAAGAATAATCTGATTTGTGATCTCATGATGATGTTATGTAAGTCTTTGTATTTCTGACTCTTTCTCTTGTAGTTTTTCAGTAATCTTCCTCCTGTCATCAATAGCTAGTGTTCTTTCTTGCTCAGCTTGTCTACCATTGTTCATGACATCAATCATTCTTACCATCTGTCTCTTGACCAATTTGTAGATATTTCACTTGTCCAGCCAGATGTTGATTGATTTCACTCAGACTTGTGATGCTTTCTTTAGATGTGTCTGATGTTTTTCTAGTTGTAGATCCTGAAGACTCAAATAGTTTTGGTATCTCTTCTTCATTATAGCGAGATTCCATAATCTTTATTTCATCCAGCAACTGTCTCATCTTGATCATAGCTTCTTTATACTGCTCATAGAAGATCTGAATTTCTAGCTTATGATTCTCAATACTCTTGCCAAGCCTATACTTCTCCATTGTATGATCTTTTCTCTTAAGTCTTTAAACTTTCCAAATAAGAGATCTAGCTCTGATACCAATTGTTGAAAATAATTGGAAGTGTGTACTGAGAGGGGAGGGGTGACTCAGTACCTCTAAAACTTTTAGTTAATTAACCTTTAACCTTATGTAATCAAATATTTGATTTACCACTCATATCTAATGTTCTTTCTTTATGCATGTGATATCAATTCATAATCTTAATTGTATGTAGACATTCATAGAAACATTCATGAAAGTAATAACACATAACACAAGATATGGTAACGTAGAAAACCCCTGTTAGAAGGTAAAACCTACGGTGGGGATGGCACCCACAAAAACTTCACCATCTGCATATTGGAAGGGGCTGGTTAAGGCTTACAATTTTGATCACTTGTGATGATCTACCCTGTTAAGAGTATTATGTGGAGACTGGTTAAGGTCTACTCTGTTAAGAGATTTAGCAACATTGTTTAGTGTGAACTCAATTAAGAGATTTACAATAGGATTGTTAAATCCACCTTTCTTGAAACAATTTCTTCTATTTGCTACACTTGTTAGAATGTAGAAAAAAATACTCATTGACCTGAGTGTATGCAATCTACAATTTTAGATTACATATCCATTAAAGTTTACACATACAAATTATCACCTAATGTGATTGATTAATACCTCTGTTGCTCGGTATCCTTGGTTCTTGGTTCTTGATAACCAAATTCATCTTTTGTTGTTCTGGTTCTTGAAACTCTCAGTCTAATCCATAGATGTGCTCATTGGCTACAATCATCCTCTCATCCATTTCAAATTAATCATTACAACATCTATTTATAACATAGATTGACCTAATTTAGTTTCACATATTACAAAACTAACTCTATGATCAAAGGTTTACAACTTGGCCTTGATATCCTAGGTTGCATGTTTTTAATCAGTTAGAATGATTAAAACAATTACAATAATGTTTCTTGTCCCTCAAGAAATGGTTTTAAAACAAATCAAAACTCTAAAAATATAATATAACTATTTTATTTGACGTGGAAGTCAGATCCACTTTTCTCGGGTTATAACTGACTTTCGGTTTCTGATGCTCGATTTTCTCTAAAATAAGTTTGACTATCTTTTGGTGTTCCTTTGTTAAACTGACTGTCAGGTTCCCTTGTTGTCGAGTTCCTCTATTTCTACTCTTTTGGTTTATAGTGTAACCTGCTTATCAAGTTCCTCTGTATCATCTTTGGGTTGTACTTTTGGTTTACACTACAAAACTTGTGTCATCGAGTTTCCCTTTACTTAGCACTTTCGGTCTAAACTGAAACCTGACTTTTGGTGTAGTGTAACTGACGGTTCATAAAAAAAAAATTTCTCTTTGCATACTAATGGAAAAACTTATGTCATCAATGATACATACATATATATTAAAAAATATATATTTTAAAATCGACGTATTATTAGATTTTAACAAATTTACAAATCTTTACCTCAGGTGGTGAAACTACTCGTGACCTTGGAGTTGACTGAAAATTACATGGTGTGCTCCTACCACCTGTTTCTCCCTACAATGCATATTATTTATATGTCACTTTAAATTGTTCTAAAATAAATTATTTACTTTTATAATATTTAGGTGATTGATTGATAACATGTTGAATATAAATATAAATAAACACACTTGTGTCTGGTCACGACATAACAAGATACCCATCAAGTCATCAACGAGGGCCATACCCTCTATAGTGGAAGCATGGCATCTACTCCCACAACATGTACATCAATGGGATGTCAAACCATCCGCATTAACGTCAGTGTCTACACCAGAACATAAACTCTAGCAGCTGGCACACATATGCTCAATGAGTTGGCCCATGCCAAATGATGCATCTATTGATGATGGAGGTGTCACAGATGCTGGTCTATCCTCTACTCCAACTAAGTGTGTTTCATGCTCAATAATTACATCAATCAATGGTGTAGTTTCTTGAAGAGTTTGTAACTCCATAGACTCGTTCAGGGCTATTGTAAAAGTGACATGAACCATGGGTTTAGGAGATACATGCCCCGTATATTGTGGGTCTACCACCCTATGAGCCCCATCTTTATCCTATGTAGAGCCTCTCCCTCTACCTTGGAATTGTTAGATGTCAAAGTAATTCAGCTTCAAGCTGAGGATAAACTCACAATAAATCTTTCTTAAAAAATATAGTGGCACCTCCCAATTGTGACAGGGTGGTTGGTCAAAGACCATATACCACCTATCCCAAAAATTTGCTTTCATCCTAGCGTGAACATGCCAATGTATAGGAAACTGACTAGTAGTAGTAAGTAGAATGTTACTAGTGTTAGGATCAATGAAAAGAGAACATATGTCATCTTTAAGCATGTCATTTCTTTTCACCTCATCATATGACAACCCATCTGAATAAAGTGCACAACATCTATCCCTCCATGAACCCTATTTTGTGACCTCTCTAGATACCTCATTCACTCTATTGGGAATCATTTCTAGGTTTTTCACGAGGGATGAATGGTGCTCCTGATTAGAGGACCTCAACCTATTCACTAATATAGAAATTTGGGCAGTGTTTTGTGTCAAGCGATTGATAAGATCATCTTGGGTGGCCTGTACACGATCTACTAAAGGATGTGAAGAGTTTAGGGGTGCCGGAGGTTGTTCAGGAGGAGTATTTTGAATATTTTTCATAGGTGGAGTAGCACCTTGATGGTTTTCTTATTGCTCATGTTCATTATTTTTAGGGTTTGCTTCAGTTGGTTGTTCACGAGGTCTTTGTTGTTTCTTTCATTATTGGGGATTGTTTAAAGAACCTGATATCAAAATAATAATAAAAACTTAAATTAATTAAAAACCCCTATTTCAACTGAAATGCAAACAAAAAAGTCAAAATAATGAATTCTTACCTATTTAACGAGATGACATTATGGGAAATTTCTCTAAACGCCAATAAAATGCAATTGCAAGCAAAACATGCATGGGTTATTCAGTTTTTTTCCTCCCCCAAATCATTGTTTCAACATTTTTGGCATTAAGAATGGCCCAACTCCGTGGACTTCCAAAATATGTAATGTTTCTCATAACCCGTGTGGGTTATGAGAAACTTTTTTTTCCTCAAAACCCACACGGGTTTTGAAGAAATTTTTTTTTTTTAATGTTTTCTATTAGGCTTGGTGTTACCAAGCCAGTGACGTTTTTGAATTTAAGGAATCTAATCGGGTTATAATAATTTTATTTTTTTTTGCATGTGGCCACTTTTCTATCCAACAACTTGGTGCACTTACCCCACACACTTAGGTGAAATGGAGATGGTAACCTAACTATCCTTGTTATAGTGATTCAGTCACACATAGATCTCCTCACAAGGATTTCTCAAGAACCTTCACATATATATTCTAATGTAAGTGAGCCATAAACCATTATAAAATGATATATTTCTCTTTGACTATGTAAAGCGTATAAAGTGTCAATTGTAGATTATATCTTATAGGTTACACTAGATTGATGCAAGAGAGAGATATCCAACCTTATTATAATTCTTATAGGAATTTCCTATACAATTGAAAAGAAAACCAATTCTCTGCAATAATTATGATTCGCCAGAGGTAATAATGATTTTACACAATAGTGTGAACCTAATTCAATCAAAATAAAAAAAAAACTCAATAGCTAGGAATATTTTGTAAGGCCACACAAATTTTACCATTACATTATAATAAAATCTTAACCAAGTTAGTGGAATTAAAAGATTAGGTACCATTTTCATGCAATAATTATTCTCTAATTATGAGAATTTATTGGTGGAGGTTTCTATAAGAAATATGCAAAAAATTAAAAGAGCTTAGGAAAGAATTCAAGAGAGTGAAGCAAAAACAAAGTATTTTACCAAAACCAAATGAATGAAAAATGTTTCAAGAACTATCACCAAAATCATCAAGAAGCTCCAAGATCAACACAATGAGACAATATTTTGAAAGGGGAAAACTAAGAAAAAACCATTGTGAATATAAATGAATGAGGCAAAAATCTTAGAGAAAGAGAGAGAATGTGAGCAAGAAGCTCATTACAACAATGAGAGAAAGAATGAGAATGTGAGAAGAAGTGAGAAAGTTCAACATGAAGTGTGTGTAGAAGCATCTCTTAAATAGAGATGAGTGATGGATTTTTCATGTAACTCCTGTATTTTATGAATGCGACATTCACATTGAGTGTGTGTCGAGTGTGTGAATCCTCTTAAGGAGAAATATCTAATATCGTTATTAAAGGAATTACAAAAATGTGATATGTCCTCCCACTTGGACTAGAGGAAAAAAACAATATAGGATACCTTGGTTTATCCTTATTTAAACATGCATACAACCAAGGAAAGATTAATTTCTAACACCCCCCTTTAATCTTTACTTGGGGAGATTAGATCAATATGTATCACACCCAAATGTTTACAATGATTTTGAAATGTCTCTTTAGAAAGATTCTTTGTGAAGATGTCAGCAGCTGGATCATTTCTCTTACAATAGATGAGGGACTCTTGCATCTCTTCAATTTGATCATTTAGGAAGTGATTCTTTGCTAAGGAAGTGGCACTTTGATAATACAAAAGTGAAGGTGCTTGTAGGGGAGGGCCCAAAACCGGACTTTGATTCCTTAGAAATTCTTTAGATACATGTCTAGATTCTATATTTTCTAAAGAAATAGCACCTGAGCCTGCAATAAGGCAATAACCACTAGTAGATCTCCCATCATTGGGATCTCCTAGTTCTAAATCAGTAAAATCTATAGAAGAAAAATCAGATTGTGAATCATCAAAGGAATTAATGATAGAATCATTAATGCAATCATTAGTTGCATAAAGGAAATTTATAATGGAATCATCATCAAGAGGAGTAGATCTAGTATCATCACCATTATCACCAGTATAGTCATCATTATTTTCATTATTATTGTCCTTCACAACAACCAGAGGATTAGTACTATATTCAGAATCTTGATCTTTGGAGAAATCATGAAGATCATCTTGAGAAATACCAACATCTCCACTAGGAGATTCAAAGGAAGAAAAAGTAACATTAAGAAAGGTAGAAATAATTTCCTCTTCTTGTTCTAAAATATCATCAAAAGGAGAATATGCATAAGAAGAATCATCAAGCTTGAATGCATCACATGTAGAGAAATTATTATCCCTTTGTATTAAGTTTGTTTCTTGAGGAAGATAGTAATCTACGGGGCTATCCCATGAATAGCCATCATCATATGATTCTTTCCAAATAGAATAATTATCATAGTGAGGATTAGACATCCCATAACAGGCAACAAAAGCTTGATGAGAGTTATGATTATGAGACTTTTGATTAGTTTGATTATTCTCATGATTTTTTTCTTAAAACAATTGTTAGAAACATGAACAGCTTTCCCACAATAAGTACAATGGGGTCTATTAGTAGGATGATTATGATTATTATGATAACCATTATTATGAATATTTTTATGATTATAGGCAAGCCCAAAATTATTATTATGAGTTTGAGAATTGTGATTATTTGATCTATAATTGTTATGCGATCTAGACATGAAAGCATTTTCATTAGTTATAAGTGTGCCAAATTGAATTAACTTAGCTTCTTCTTGACATAATAGAGATTGAAAGATAGCATAATTTAATTGAGCTTCTAAAGTAGGAATGGCTAATTAAGAATGAATATTAGTAATAAACTGTAGGAATTGTTCTAGGAAGACATTTTTAAAAATAATGTGAATTAAATGAATATTAGTTAAAGTTACCCCTAAACCAGTTAATTGACTTTGAATAGAATCAAACTAAAGTAAAAAATCATCCATGGTTTTGAAATCATTATAACTGAGATCCTCCAATTGATCTTGGAGTTGAATCTTTCTAGATTCATTTGCATTGTCGTAGGTGTTTTTAAGAATATCCCAAGTTGCATGGGCTTAAGTACAATGGGCAATTAAAAAATACAATTATGGGCTTAGTGAGATGTCAATTAGGCCTAAAGCCTCATCATTTTTAGTAATCCAAGCAATAATATCCGCCTTAGAAGCAATAGTCATGGGAACAGAAGTTGCACTAGTAGCAACATCAAGAATATGTCTAAAACGACAAATAAAAGTTATATGCGTCTTCCAAGCATGATAATTAGAACTTGTCAATTTGATTTCTATAATTAAAGTCCACATAGAGAAATAAAATAAACTAAAATACAATAAAGTGCATGTAAAAATGAATCTAAAAGTGTAAATTAACACGAATGTTATCACGGAAAATGCAAGAAATTTAAAAAAAATTTAAAAAAATAAATATTTTGCTTAAATGGGAAAACATTTTTTTATTGCAACTATATACTAAAATGGTAATTGAAATATGTTTGAATTGATAAAATGAATATAGGGTTAAAGCAATATTAAAAAATATTAAAGGAAATTTTTGTGTTAACGTTTAAACTTATATTTTGTTAATCAGATTTTGCATAAATTTTGATAAATATAAACCGAATCTAATGATTAAAACTGCAAGAGACTTGCATTAACCAGAAAAAAAAATGTTATAATAATGATGAAAACATAATTAATTTACCAACTTACATTATAATGATAATCTGCAATGCAAAGACAAAGAACATTATAATAATAGAAGGAAAGAATGATTAAGATGTTGCGCAAAGAATAATACGCTGCATAAACTAGACAAAATGACAGGTGTCTTACGCAAGGAGAGAATAGGAGGGAAACACCTAATGTGAAGGAGAGACAGGTGGAAAGGTTATAGCAGCGAGGGTAGAGAGAGAAGAGTTGCACGAGGAGAAGGAAAGCAGTGCGAGGGAGGGGGAAAGAAATGCAACATAGCTACGCAAGGAGGGGAGGGAGTTAAGGCTTACTATAACACACAAGTTACAATAAATCACTTGTAAGAGACAACACTCAACTTAAATACAAAGTTGAGTCAAATTAAAGGGTAGCGTGGTTAAAGAAACCTTTGTTCAGAGTTGCACAAGTGGCTATGGAAACACAAAAAAAATGCAGCCAAGGAAGAGCTGTGTGGGATGAGAAATAAGAGTTGCGAGGGTGAGCAAGGAAGAAATAGCAAGAAAATTATATCAAATAGATTGAATGAGATAATAGCAAGTAAATTTTAAATGTTGCGCAATCTATGGGAAGAACCAAAAAGAAAATGTTGTGCTAAAGTTAGACTGCAGATAAATTTGCAAAGGAGAGGGGGAAAGAAGTAACTTGCTACGCTGGAGGAGGAGGGCAGCAAGAAGTTTGCAAAGGAGGGCAGACAACAGGTACTCGCTGCCTAGGGAAAAGAAATGTTGCATAAAATAATAACAGAGATTTAAAAAACTAGAGAATGACAGAGAGATAATGATGCACAAGCTATGGGAAGATAATAAGCTGCGCAAGGAAAGATAAAAATCAACATCAAGAGACATATCAACAACAAAAGATATATATATATAATTTATGTAAATAGAAAATAGAACCAATCTGAAAGCACAATAAAATCCTTCCTGCAACTAAGAAAGGTCATCTTCCTGCAAATAGAGAGCCCAATGGTGAAAAAATCACACAGTTACATTTTTTGAATACTGCAAAATATAAGAAAGAGCTATAAAACCTACAAGAATTATTGAACGTGCAAGTATGAAATCCCTTGTAGTTTCCTGAAAGAGGGTGAATCCAAAACTAGATAAACAAATGATAGAAACTGGGTTTGGCAGTGAACCGACCAAACCCAAAAAAAATTCAAAGCCTTCTAAAGAGAGAGAAAATAATGTTAGATCTGCAAAAATGAAAAACCTGCAAACACTCAAACAAGGATTATCTATCTCTAATACCATGTAAGAAATATGCAAAAAATGAAAAGAGCTTAGGAAAGAATTCAAGAGAGTGAAGCAAAAATGAATTATTTTACCATAACTGAATGAATGAAAGATGTTTCAATAACTATCACCAAAGTCATCAAGAAGCTCCAAGATCAACACAATGAGACAATGTTTTTGAAAGGGAAAAATTAAGAAAAACCCCTTGTGAATATAATGTGAATGAGGAAAAAAACCTAGAGAAAGAGAGAGAATGTGAGCAATAAGATCATTACAACAATGAGAGCAAGAATGAGAATGTGAGAAGAAGTGAGAAAGTTCAACATGAAGTGTGTGTAGAATCATCTCTTAAATAGAGATGAGTGATGGAGTTTTCATGTAACTCTTATTTTCTATGAATGTCACATTCACATTAAGTGTGTGTCAAGTGTGAGAATCCTCTTAAGGAGGAATATCTAATTTCCTTATTAAAGGAATTACAAAAATGTGACATGTCCTCCCACTTGGACTAGAGGACAAAAAAATATAGGATAGCTTGGTTTATCCTTATTTAAATATACATACAACCAAGGAAAGATTAATTTCTAACAATTTCATATTAGAAGTTTGTCATTTATGACTCTCCATGAGAAAATTATTAGAAACCACCCAATAGTTTTACTTCCAACATAACCCTCTTTTTATTTAAACTAAACTTTTTCATAGACAAAATATGCAATACATCTATCACAACACAAGATCTACTTCTTCTTAATACTCTTGGTATTACAATGTGATATCATTGAGTTCTTTTTTAACTTCCAAAGTAGTGCTAATTGTAAATCTATAATTCCTTGTGAAGATTTGCAAGCAAACCAATCGATATGATTCATCTACTATGTTAAGTTTCACCTAATATTAATTCATTCTAATCAATTGTAATGAAATGAACACTAGCTAAAAAACGATGTTCTTTCTATAATATTCATTAATAAATTTGCGTAATCTAATAAAAAAAAATTCTTGAATAATTATTTAACAAATCACTCCAAATATTAGAAATCTTAAAAAAACCTAAATTCAAAAACTTCTTACACTACATAACCTTCGCATCCCATTGTATGAATTTATTCTCTATCAGGTGGCAATGCTTTCTTAAGGATATAAATATTTTATGATGTCTAAAATCCCATGGAAACAAAGTATATATTTGTCAAAACATTGTAAGCCCTTGAATCTTCTTTCCTAAAATATATATCTAAACATTCAAGCTACGAAATGTTTCATAAACTTCAAGTCATAATAGGTCTACAATAAAAGACAATTTCTAGCACTGCTCTTTAGCAACGTTAAATATCCTTTAATATTATCAAACCATATTACTGGACAAAACCTACATAAAACCCAATGGGATGGACGGCTGCAAAAATGTATTTCTCAAACAATTGATCTCAGCACCATCAGTTTTTCAAACATTTAAACAGAATACCATGTCTATACTAATAGTTACATATCTTCATTGCCAATAATGTAGAATAATAGGAAGCAAAGTATCTCCGAGAGAATATAATACCTTAAACAAAATAGAATTGCTAAAACTCATTTGAAAATATCAAGTGACCACTAAATGATAAGGCACAAATTACTGACACCAAGAGCCAAAATTTTATGCAAGTCAAAAAAACCTAAAATAGACCCAACAGTGACTCTATGTGAGGATGCTTTGAAATCAAGTTCAAAGCAAGAAACTAGATCTCTAGGAGGTAGACCAAAACCACACTAACCTACTGTAGAAACAAACACACTAAACTTTGTATAAAATCTTAAACATAGTTTTTAATAAGTTATGTGGTATATATTATAGTTTCATTTCTATAGTTATAATTGTAAAAATTTAAAATATAGTTTTAAATTTTAAATGTAAGATGGAATTTAAATAATAAATTAAGACTAAAATTATATAATATTGCATATATGATATAGTATTTTATATTATATATATTATATATTAAAAATTATAATAATTATTTATTATTTATAATATAGTTATATATTATAATATTGTTAAATATAGTATCTCATAAAAATATACTATAAATTTAAAATAAAATAAAAAATTAATTAAATGATATATGGGTTATACATTACAAAATTATGGTTAGAATAAAATTAACACAAAAATAATAGAAACTTTTAGAAAAAGGGATCCTATAACACCAAAAAATAGTGACTTGTGATTGGTTAATTTGTATTACTATGACAAAAGGAGCATAGAATTGTTTCACCACACTAGGCATTGAAGTGTGACATTTATGTTGCATCATTTATGTTGCAAAAGTCCGCTATCAATATTTATTATTTCAATAATATAATCAGCATAATAATTTTTAAAACCATATCATAAACAAATAAACTCATTAATGTAAGTCATATGAATTTTAAAATGTCAATGCTTCAACTAGAATAGTGAGTACAATTAATGCACCATATGCCACAAAATATGTGAAGTTTATTAAAACTTCCAAACTTGTCAAATGTACTTGCACTTAGTAGGTTTTATAAACAATATTCAATTTTGAAATAAAATCATTCATTCAATATAATATTTACAAGATATCAATTTAAATGATAAAATATTAGTTACTAATTCAAATGTCATTTTATAATATTAATAGTATGAATGAACTATATATAGTATGAACATTTGTATTAATTATATATTTTTATTTCAACCTAAAAAAATTCTAATTAATACACTTATACAAATATTCTACATTGTTCATAATCATTTTATTTGTGTTACTAAAATATCGGTAAAATGCATACCACTATATATTGAGAGTAGCTACAAACCCTTTTCAAATGGCGCTCCGGAGCTGTTTGAAATCTCTGTCTGTTGGGGCTAGGGTTTCAAATTTTTCTGTAGACCCAAAGGTGCAGTTTGTGTCTCTTCCTTGCAATGGCCACTCTGATGCAGGCCTGTCTGGGCATAGTGGGAAGGAGCATACTACTTTCTCGACACCCCACAATGGCGATAGGGAATCTTTTGGTGCTCAGTTACAAAGGGCATCTATGGAAAGAAAAACTTCCATCAACACCCACAAGTGGAAGAATGGTAGGGTGTCATCCTGCGTTATGGGGAAAATGCCTCCTTTGGTTGGAATGAAGCGGGCATCAATGAATGGAGATGAGAGGAATGGTAAACGTTGTGTGGGGAACGATACGGCCCAGGGAGAGTGTAGATAGCGGCAAGTTGTGGGATCAATGGTGTCTCAAAGTCATAGTTTGGAAGGCCACCCAAACAATGTCTGGGGTTTCAGACTCATTTTGTAGATGGTGACGGGGGTTCCTTAATCCCGTCATCCAAGAAGGCGGCAGTTTAACTGAGCATGGAGGCAGAGGAGGAAATATGTTTCAATGTCTCAGTCTTTTCAAATCTGGTGTGATTGGGTGATTCAGAGGGCTCTGGCCAAGCTTATATGATCTACACTCTTGGATTTCTGATAACTGGAAACCAATCATGGATGGGTATGTCCAAATCTACCCTATCAAAAAAGGTTTTTTTTATTGTTGTCTTTGAAAAAACTCAGGATAGAGACAAGGTTTTGTGTGAACATTTATGGAGTTGGGAGGAGAAGTATTCTCTGATGTTGAAGCCTTGACATCCTGATTTTTGTCCAACAACTGAAACCTTTGACAAGATCCCTTTGTGGGTAAGGCTTCCAAATCTTCCTCTGCATCTCTAGTCTGACTCTCTTTTAGAAGGGGTATGGAACTCGTTAGGAAACTTTTTGATGGTAGATAAGGAATCATCAAATATCCTCCATTCTACCTTTTCTTAGATCTTGGTAGATATGGATCCAGCTGAAATTACTATTAAGACTTCTAAAGGTTGTTGGACTCAATCTTTGGATTACGAGGGTGTTCCTTTTAGGTGTAGAAGATATTTTCAAATAGGGAATTTGGCTGTACAGTGTGACCAAGAGAGGAGGGTGAAAGAGGCATCATGGTGGAAAGAGGTCCCTCATCAACATTATATAGTAGAAAAGAAAAAGGCGGAGAAGCAAAGGAGTTTCTCTCAGGTGATTGCTGAGGAAAGGGTACAAGAGCCTCATGTGACACCTACTCAGACTGCTCATCCAAAGGAGAACAATGACAAGTTTGGTGGAGCTGGTCAAGAAAGGGGTATCTCTCTTGACAATGTTGTGGGTACGCCAGAAGGAAGAGAGAAAAGTATATCAATGGGGAATCAGGGACCACAAGTCTCAGAGCCTGTAGGTGGTATGATTCAGACAGAGGATCATGGTCTTGGGATGGTGGGAGAATCACAATGACAATATCTTCAGAGTGGAAGAAGGAGGTTGCTAATCTCAAAGATGGGTGGCATACAGTGAAAGAGAAGAAAGTAAGGAATCAAAGGAACTTTGATATGGTTCTTCGCTCCCAATCTAAAGGGGAGGCTAAAAGCTAATCATCTTTATATGTTGTTTGAGGTTTTCTTGTTTATGTTTTGTTTCTGTTCTATGAGCTTTTTGGAGAGGTGGTACTTCTGTTTGTTACCACCCTTGCTTAGGGGCAAGCCTTTCCCGGTTAAATTTTAATAAAATTAAATCATTGCTACCAATCAAAAAATATATATTGAGAGTAGCTTGGGACTTTTATTTTAACTTTATTTACAACTTCACATTCTTATTTCTTATATCTATTTTATTTAATGGGTCTAGTTTGCACAGATAAATCAATGTGATTCCAAAACTACTATGTTTCATTCCAATATTTGCAAACTTCTGTCGACATATACCTTAGCATAGTGTTCGTAAAATTTCATCCAAAACAAATGTGCCTCATGAGTGAATCATATCTCAACTTTTGGATAGAAACAAGTCAAATAAAATAGGATTAGATGGACTTAGCTACATAATCAAACACATTATAAGTAGCGCTCTACTCTTTAATTTTAATAATTAATGTTGCACTTCCTATTAATAATATTAATACTTCCAAGAATCTTAATGATGCTTCAAATTTCTATTAATGAAATTTATAATATATTATTCATATTAATGTCCATGAAGCTAAAGATAAAGTTGTACTACTATTTCAAATTGACCCATCCTCTATTGTCATTATTATTATCCTTCCCATTAATGATATTAATTCAGATACCAACTCATTTATTTTAATAATAATTATCACAAAGACATTATAATTCCCTATTTTAGAAAAGTTAGTAACATAGTTGTTTTTATAAAAATCTATAATGTGAGCTAATAATGGCATTATTTTCTTAATTTAAATTTAGTACTCTTCTTCGTTGCTTATCCACAAGCATTTTAATAAGGTTTTGAAAAATAAGAAAGAAAATAAGTAATTTACAACTTGATTCATGCACTTAGCATTCCTTCAATGTAATAAAACAAGGAAAGTAAGAAAAGCACTTACCTCCTCATCATACGATTTGTTTCCTACCATTTTCTTCTCTCAAATATAAAATTAGAGCCAGCTTAATCAAAGTTAGTCAAAGTTATCAGCACAACATATTATGGGAGCCAAAGCAATATGAGCTTCTCATCATCATATACAAAAATCATTTTCATCCATCATAAGTAAAAGCACCTTAATTTATCCTTTTAAGAATTTTTTCATTCTAGATTGATATGACATATCAATTAAATCATATTAAACTTTTCAATTTCTTCTTGAATATAAAATATTCTTGGCAACATAATCATTACTAATATTTAACCATAAAACAAATGTTTATACCATCTGACTCAAGAAAATCATATCAAATTAGCATCAAAATACAAGAATCTATGCCAATTTATATGTGGGGTCTCACATTTTCCTTTGAGTTGTTCTTTCTCGGCTGCAGCTTCAGCTTTGGCTTATCTATCTCAATTTTCAAGGGCATCCTTCAATAGTTGCTTCTATTCAGAAATCGCAAATATATCCCATATGGATAATATTGTTGTGGATTTCTTTAACTATTCAACCACGTTCACTATTGGATCCAAAAGGGGCTTGGCATCTTTCGGCTTGTGGGGTATGAAATCTCGTGACCTTTGAACTAGTTATATAGGAGCTTCTGGGATAGTGGTCTTATTTACCTCAAACATTAGATATGGCATCTGAACTACCATATTTGGTAGAATTGGCTGGATTACTCCACTAGTGAATCTCCTCTTGGAATGAGTATTATAACCTCACTACACCTGGAGCATATTTGAAGTTGATGTTTGGTTAATGAAAATGACATCGTCATGATAATCTGTCATCCAAGAGAACAAAGCACGATCAAGGGCAATTTAAAACTCTTGCTTAAGACACATCCATTTCATTTAGGTCATTAGCACATAATTTATGATCCCAGAGGAAGAGTAACTATAGACCCTAGCATCAGGAGTTATTCCTTAACTTCTTTTTTCTGCAACCTATTGTTGTAGGTTCACTCTTGGAAAATTCTAAGGTATATGAGCATCATTGCATGGAAAGTTTCATGCATTCAGATCTTCAGCAAAATTATTCTGAGTAGCCACCAATTCATGATTAGGATTGTGGGGGATGTACTACATTGGGGAAGGAACATGAATGATTTTCTTAGAGGAATACCCTTGCCCATTATTCCCTTGATTATTATTTCCTTGGTCATTTCTTTTATTCCACCCTTGGTGTTAGTTGGGCTGATATGGAGGCCTCCCATTTTGACAGTTCTAGTAATTCTGGTAATGGGGTTGTTGAGGCATGTCTTGTTTTCTCTTGATATTTGTTAATTCATTTGAAACTATCCTCAGCAGGTTCCTCATGTCATTAATCTCTCCTAACAAGGTAGGCATAGCCATTGTAGGTATTTGAGCATTTGGGTAGATGTACATAGATTGTGGAGGCTTGAAAGAGCTTGTACAATTTTCATTTTGGAATTGTTATGGGGATTGCAGGGAAACTTTAGGAAATACTAGCATTGGTGGTCTAGATGGAAATTTTCTTACATGTATCAAATTATTTTATGCTCTTATGTCCAACTCATACATGAACTTTCTAAACTTATCCTTTTGTTCACCATTAGAACATCTAGCAGCAATATGTCCAATCTTATTACATGAGAAACATTTCAATAGAAGTTTACCTTTGTACTTACCAGTCCCTCTAGGCAGTCTCTTTGCTAGTAGAGCTTCAAGCTCTCCTTGTTTCCTTTATTCTTCCAAGCTATCTTCAAGTTCCCTAACATAACTTGACATGTAATTAGAAGCATGACTTATTTCCTTACCTTTCTTACTGGTACATTAGACACCGATGCCTTGAAAGCTGCCTCAACTCTTGGAATATTGTTATTAAAGTTATTTAACTCAAATACAGTAAGCTTATCGGTCAGTCCATCTATAGTAACATTATCAAAGGTTCTCAGCTCATTTATAGCAGACACTCTAATGGCAAAAGCAGGCAGTAAAGTTCTTAACATTTTAATTATGATAGTATCTTCCTCAATATTTCCACCAGCACCTCTGATAGCACCAACAGTTTCTTTTATTGTTAGGCCATATTGTTCAATGTTCTCTCCTTCTACCATCTTTATGTCATCATACTTTCCTTTAAGATTGTCTTACTTATCTTTTTTCACATGAATATCTCCTCCGTATATTAGTTTCAACTTTTCCCAAAGATCATAGGAAATATCAAGTCCATGAACATCAACATATTCAATTTCAGATAGGGTACTTACAATGGCTTCATGTGCTTGAGTATTCTCCTATTGTTTCTTTAGTTCATCTACAGTGAAAGTTCTAGGAGGAGTGATATAGCCTCTTGGGACATGCATCCAGTATTGATATCACATACCTTTTAGATATAACTTCATTATATCACTCCATACAAGGTAGTTATCTAAATAGAGAACTTGGGAGGTTCCTTCCTCATCATTGGATCTTTTCCTCAATTTTTTAGGCTTACCACAAATAGTACCAAGGCTTTGATACCAATTTTTAGTATTAATAGATCCAATATTACTGAGAGGGGATGAATCAATAATTTGACAATTCAAAATTTTCATTAACCATTCAACCACTTGCATCAATAAACATTCATTGCATGAAAAACTAAACAATAAAGATAAACATCCACAACTATGCAACACAGTAACACCAATTTTTTTCTCATGGAAACCCAACTGAGAAAAAACATGTGTGGGGATGGCACCTACTAAAATTTGCACTCTTCTGAAGTACGTCAGGTTAAGAGTTTATCCCTGTTAAAATATTACAAAATGCTCAGTTAAGAAAAAGACCCTATTAGGAGTCACTCGGTCAAGAGATTTACCTCTAGCCTTATTAGGAGCTTTACCCTGTTAGGATCAACCTATTTATAGGATTTCAAACCCTAATTAAAGACTCACCTGGTCAAAAAGGATTTACAATTCAAACATGTTAGGATCTACTCGGCTAATGGATTTATCTTGTTGAAGCTGTTAGGAATCAACAAGTAAATGATCTGAGAAAGTAGCACTCTTTGCTAATACATATGCAGTTCAAGCTCAATATCTTCTTTACATACATACAATCTTCTATCTTCACTCTTCTCTCGATCGCACCTCTGCACCCACGATCTAGACTTGTACTTTTCATCATTTTACATATTTATGTACATTACAAGTTCATTAGGGAAATTAACCACCTTAAAAAAAAATTTACAACATTTCCTGTTCAATGAAAAAACCCTAAAACATGTTGAAAATCTAAAACACTCTCTAAGAAACTTAGGTCAGCCTACAAATCCATCGCACGTCGATTTAACAAAGAAAATTCAAACCACAACACATTCTCCAATGTTCTTGCACAACCTCCAAGAAATCTAATCATAATGACCATGAAAATATGAACTCACCAATCCTCATCAATGTTTAACATCACTATGATCCCTAGAACACATAATCACGTATTGCATCACGATGCATCATCACCCATCAAGGATCTGGCTGACTGTTCTAAGAACATCTTTTAATTTTTTACTGAACGACCTTCTATCACTTGAAACTTGGTCTTCTGGTCATCAAAACATGATGCGGTCACAACAAAAAGCTCATAACATATTCAAGATAATATATCCTGAACCACAACATCTGAATCCAAACCTATTTGACACAAACATCAAATCATTCCTTCTTGGCCTCATCATGTTCTTCTTGTTGACCTATCATCCTTCAAACAATCATAACTCACACCATTCATAAGATCAACCTATGAGGTCATAGAAATAGCATCTAGAGACATCACTTAGTCTTCCTTTAAAATCATACACACTAACTCTTACCACATCTCTAGATTCAACCTCTTGAACATACATCAGTATAATAGGCACAATGTCAACCACCAAACATTAAGTTGACATCAATGACAACATCATAACTGGGCAACCTATCATCAGCTCAACACCATAACATACTCAACTTCACTCTGCATCAATTATTGCAACAATAAGTCTATAATCATAACTACATTTCATAAGTAATAAGTAAACATACAATAATAATCAAGAGATCGATCACAAAAGGATGTCTTACTAGAACTTCCAAGGACCTTCTCATACCACAAGAAACAATCAAATTGAATGACATGGATGGGCTCCACGGTCACATATTGAAAGCATAAACAACATGCCACAAGCTTTAAGAATGCAAGCAGTCAATGATGGATGGCTTCCCAGGGAAGAGACTAAATCAATCCTTGAGGCACTACTGCACTAAGTTCATTTTAAGTATAAATGAAAAGTGATTTAAAAAAGATCATACCAACAAGGAAAACAAGAAGTGAATACATGAAAATAATCCTAAGAACCAAGGAGTCCAAAAAAAACTCTAATTTCTACATAGACCCTAAGGAACTTCCCTCTATTAAAAATGTGTAGGAATATAGTAGTTTACCAGTATGAATGTGCATCATAAAATAACACATGCATAGGAATAAATGTCATATGCACAACAAGATTGGATGTATGCATAGGGGAAACAAACATATGCGTAAGTCTACCTAGTTTAAGGAAAATACACAAATCTAAGTGTTGACACCAATTTACAGTCTAATAAATGCTAGATCCACACCAAGGGGTACCAGATACACTAAATCAAGGTTAGCTACACTCGATAATATAGCTATACAACTAATAAATGAAGTACAAAATTTGAAAGCATAACATGAGCATATAGAGAAATAAAAGAGAAAGGGAAGAAGGTGTGATCAATAACACACTAAATCTCTTGATCAAATCCATCACCCGTATGTCGATCCCAAACAGTGGCTAGTGATGTCACATGGCCATGTGGAACCCTCATGCCCACCCCACTATGCTCGCAGAGGTAGTCACATGGCCAAAATAAGGAATCAAGCATACAAGGGAATGTAGGTAAACACTCACGCCAATCAATGCAATCCAATGAAGATAATCATGACCACGTGGAGAAGACTCAACATGCAGGTAAAAATTCATATTATAATATCCATAGAATGCAGCCATAATCACAGTACATCAGGGTACTGCTCACAACTACTAAACCTACACGTGAGAGTACTAAGCATTGGGAGTATCTATACCCACATGGGTCATATCTGACATCTGGGAACTCCATACCTGTAAAATTCAAGTGTGACATCCAAGGACTCAAGTACCATCTACCACTCGCACAGGTCACTCATGACATCTAGGGATTCAATGGTTTCCACTACTCGCACGGATCAATCACTGACATCCAAGGCTTTCAATTTATTTTGTTTAATATTTATACCCAATTAATTTTTTAATATTATCACTTTTTAAGAACTCCTCATGTGTCCTATACTACCACTTATGGGTTGAGATCCACATAAGGAGCTACTCCCCATACCTACTCAATGCACCTAGTCCTATGCCTCAACATCACAGAGAGGGAGGAAATAATAATAAGCCCATCCACTCGGTCTACACTGAGGACATGAATAAAAGACTTTGTCCATTTCATCTTCCCCAAGGATTTGATAAACCACATCTTGTCCACTTGATCTACATTGAGGACATGGGTATAACATACATCGTCTACTTGATATGCACCAAGGACATGGATAACATGAATACCAACAAGAAATCAAGAAAGAATAGGAGGATCATCGATTCCCAAAACACTCAATGCATAAATATGAGAAACCACAGCACAAAGTACAAATATCAAGTTGCTCGATTGGTCACTTTTCCAAGAGAATGAATTCTGATGGAATCCATCAAACATATTTCTAAAATACATGAGGAAAATTTTCCATGAAGGAAAGGTACACAAGAGGAGCATGAAATAAGAGAAAGGTTTCAAAGCCATAAAACAGGAGGAGACAAAGTAAAGTGAGCTTGATTAGTCTCAAACCAAGAGCACTAGTGACTTTGATCCCATCACAGGCATAGCTCAACCATGCGGGGGGATTTGGTATCAAAAGATAATTGAAAAAGCATGCAAAAGCAAAGGTCACAAACACAAGCCAATAAACAAGAGTAATACGATAGATCACAAGTATACTCTATTGGAATATTTTCCAAGAGCATGGATCCCTAGATGTTTTGATGTGTACCTCATACTATGTATTGCATCACAAGGCTCAAAAAGGCCAAAATAACACAAAGGGCAATAAATTTTGACAATAATTGGCTAGGCGCACAAACCAGAAATATAGTTTAAAGCCTGAGGTTTGGATTGTGGTAATAAATAACCATAATTTCCTCTATTCATTCTAACCTTGTTATTCAAATACCATTGTGGGATACAACCCAGTCTCATCTACAAAAAATGCCAACATGGTGACAATCCCACAATGGGAGTTCCTACAAAATGAGGCACAAACAAAAACACCCAAAAATAACACTCAAAATATCATGATGAAATTAAAACCCATTGGTTCTTAGGATCCCATTAACCCAAAAATGAAATAAACTTTCAATTACGACTTCGTGGGAGAAAATAGACAACCTAACAGTGATAAATTTACATTTTAAAATCTTAATCTCATACAAGACTAATCGGGCATCAAATATAATATAAAATGCATGGAAAACATAGAAAATCATCTCACTACATGATTGGAAATAATAAACAACTAATTAAATTGATAATTAGATTAAAAACCAAGAGGCCCTACCTCATAAACTAGAAAAAACCCAAAATGGTGAGATAAAAATTGATACTTGGTGCGTGCGGACGAAACTCTAGGCAAACCATAGCAATCTTGACATGATTCTAACAAGCGAATGCCCACAAAAATTGGATTCTTGAGTCGCTCCCAACAAAAAGAATTTGAATTTCTCCACAAGAGGGTTGGAGCAAATTCACAAAACTCCATAATAAAAGTGAATAAAAGAAGTTCACTTCCAAAATATAAAAGATCTTTTGAAAAAGTTAATTCTCCAAATAATTAAATCAAGTAAAATGAATCACTTAAATACTCAAATGAAATTCCTATAAGCCCGAAGGATAATAAATCATCTCCAACAGAAGGACTATGCCCAAGGTACAATTTGATAGTGATTTAAATAATCTATTATTAAATAATATCAATGAGCATATATTAATATAAAATATAATCGAGACCACTAAAGATCTCCCAAATGCACAAATAGATACTGGTCAAAACATAATGCATGAAATCTCGGCTCTTGTCTACATGGCAGCCAGAAGGTAATAATGCAAATCGGATACTATGTTCCATCCAGGAACAATATTGGCTCAGTATGCAAAATGACCAATGTAGGCGAGAGACATAGTTGGACCCTGAAAAGAAAACATCTAAACTTACATTATTAAGGCTAAATTTATGAATTAAAACACCTTTAATGTATTCATATGTTAGAACATGCATTGTTATTATATTGAATTGGTGGTTAGAACTTTTCTTGCACTCTTTCATGTACGTTGTTTACTTTCACTATTTTATTTAAAACCATAAAAAGTTAATGAGCATAAAGAAAACATAATATAAGAAATTAGCACATAGATATTGCATTCTATAAGCTTCATTCTTTTAGAAAATTATTGCATAGAAAAACATAGTTTTAATTATTACATTAGTAATATGTTTTAATTTATTTATCTAATATTTTTTGTTTCCAAATTAATATGGGAAAGTTGCACATCAATGTTGCATTCATCTAGGCAAATTTTGCATTATTTTTGCATGATCAAATAATTTTAATTATTTCATTATTTAGCAATAGCAAACATACTCTAAAATATTTTAAACATAAAAATAGTAGAAAACCTAGAAAAAAATAAAGCACTACTAATATGTTGTTACTATTTCATCCCTACATATTGGATATATCATGACTCCCTAGATAAGTTAAAAATCAAAACCATTCCCTAGAATAGAATAGAATAGGAAGTCCTTTCATTGTCTTGTTAATGCCCTTACGTAGAGAAACATCCCTAAAATGCTATAAGGATTATGATACATGTATTTCTATAAAGTAGAGTAGTGTCTAATCCTTAAGCATTGTTATTAGCAAGTTGAAGGGCAAAATGATTATTTTGAATATGCTTTTCAAGCATGAAAACTTGAACAAAAAGAGTCATCCATAGAATACAAGCATATATTTGCATGGTTCAATAAAATAACAATTTTAAAGAAAATTTTGATGCACTTTATATAGACATATTAGATTAAGTAAGTTATAATCTAAATTAGACAATCTACTAATATTATGATTCTTGCTGTAAAATGTACTAATTGAATAGAATATTAGGTAATGTATAGCACATCCAAATTGTATGTAATGATATTCAAAACATATATGATTAATCTTTAGATATGATTCGTTATATTGAAAACAATATTCAAAATGTTGACACCAAGCTTTCCAATTTTTAAAAGAACCTTCATAGTTTAATTTCTATAGAAAAGCCTTAGTAGGGAAAAAAATACATGATATTGAAGTCTTCTACTAGTAGTGTGGCATTTCATAGTTTTAAGGTTGACTCTACCAAGAAAGAAAGAAAAACATGCATTGTCTCTTATGATCAAAACAAATTTTCCTTTGTAGCCTTCATACCTAAGCATTAAATATCTTGAATTCATTCATAGAGAACACTTCTTGGTGTAACACCATGAAATGATTGATATCTCTATAAGCATCCCTAAGAATAAATTCTACTAATTTGTTTGCTATGTATTTCCTGGGCATCACATGATCTTAAGGTAGTACTATCAAAAATTAGTTAGTGATTTTGTACATTATCAAACCAACATGTAATTAAAGGCTAATAAAAGGCTTTACCATAATGAACCTACATTATCTCTCATAGTTTGAAAATGTTATGATCTAATTTTGCAAAATGCCTTATGAAGGATATTCTTTTAATAGTGGTTTCTTGGAAGCTATACCTAAATCGTGTATTCTAATAAATTAATCTCAAAGGCCCTACATTACTTTTTTTTATGAATAAGGGGCCGAAGCCAAGATGAAATTTATTAATTGAAATAAATGTACATCAAACCTGGTTCAAGAGCATATCGGGAGGAAAGAACCAGCAAGAAAACCTCTGGTCATAGCCCAAACCTAAAGCTAAAGAAAAGTTATCTCAAATAACATCTAGCCAATTCCAAATCTGAAGAACTTTACATAGGAATCCTCCAAATGCCATAGTATTCAAAAGTGTTGATGTGAAGCCAAGGACACTGAAGATTCTGTCTCTTGTGAGTCTGAGAATATTGAAACACTCTTAACTGCCTAAGAATGGAGGAGAAGAATATGCTTTGTTCTCTAAGTCCTGGAGGGTTGCCTAGCCCTCCTCTACCTTTTTAACACCTCATGATGGCTTTACATCTTTCGATGAAGAGGAAGAAAAAAGAGAAGTGTTCTCAAAATTATTTTTTAAATAATTTGCCTTCTGCTCCTAGCTTTGCCATTTCATTTTCTGCAAATTTTCCTTCTCTATAAATGTGTTTAATGGTCACTTGCTCAAAATTGGCCAAGAGGATTAACATAGCATCTAGAACTTATTGGAGTCTCCAATTAGGGGTCAATTTTGATCTAGTTGCATTGATAGTTATGAGAGTCTCCTTTAATCTCTACCTTAGATCATTTAAGCTCTTTGCATAAGGACAGCCCTAAAAGCAGCGCTTTGAATTCTGCCATGTTGTTGGTGTCTTCCTCTAATGGTTTGGCCAATTTTTCCAAAATTAAACCGATGTCTGAATGGATTACGCAACCAGTCCCTGATGGGCTCGGGATACCTTTGGAGGCCCTGTCAAAGTTTAGTTTATACCATCCACTACGGGGAGGAGACTAAACACAATTTTGTCAGCAAATAAGACTTTGTTGTCCTCCTCAACCTAAGGTTTGGGGGGCCTGGAGACCAAACCACTCCTTAAGCATACAATCATTCCAAACAGTATAAAAATTTGAAGAGGATCATTAGGCTTTGATTCTGGAGTTCATAGTTTCCACTATTGATGCTTCAATTTTGTTTAAGAAAGAGTCCTTTTTTAGTGATTTCCCTTGGAAAACTCGCCTATTACATTCCTTCCAAAGTTCCCAAATTATTATTGAGGGGGAAACAATCCATAGATTCCAAGATAAACTCTCCTTAATTAAAAGGGACCAGGATCTGAATAATGATAAAATGTCATGGGGAAGCTCAGACCTCCATCCAAGCTTTGCGCATAACCATTGCCAGCATTCCAATGAAAATGGGCAATTCAAAAGAAGATGGTTTACATTATCCTCATTTTTATAACATAAAGAGAAAATAGATGGACCTTGATAACCTAGTTTTTTGAACCAATCTATTGTTAGAATCCTTCCTTGAAGAGCTGCCCAAGAAAAACTCCCGCTTTTGGCAAGCAATTTTTGTTCCAAAAAAGATGGGTTGGTAAGTCCAGTTTGGCCTAACTTTTCTCTTTAGAAGCTATCTTATATCCTTCTTTCACATTATAATTTCCTGATTTTCAGCCATTCCAAATTGATTCATCTTTGCCTTATGGAAGAACAAAAGATATATCTTTTAAAATGAGTTTAATGACTACAATCTCCTGTTGAGATAGTCTGATATTTTCAAAACTCTTCCATCGCCAGTTGCCTGTCATATTTAGAATGGGGCTGATATATAATCCTTAACATAAATCCCCCACTTCTGGGTGCATATACCTCTAATTCTATCAGCATCCATTAACTTACTAATTATTGGGTAGCCACCCCAAGAGTCATCCCAAAATAATGTCTTACTTCCATCCTTGATATTCCATGTTATATTATCCATAATAATGCTACTAGACTTTGCCAAAGAAATTCCAAATTCTAGAGCCGCTAGGAAAGTTTGAAATTCTTAATGCCTCCTCATTATTTAAATTTGGGAAATATTTCCCTTTCATAATCCTGACCCATTTCCTTTGACTTTCAAAGTGAATTTTCCAAAATAAGTTTTCCCCTAGGGCCTAATTTTGATGCATTTGGTTCTTGATTCCTATTCCACCTAGTTCCACTAGATTGCATATTTTTCCCCAAGATATAAGGGCAAAAAAAATTTTGGTGTTTGTCCCCTGCCAAAATAATTTTCTCAATTTACTTGCCATCTCCAAGTGACCTCCCGCGGATAGTGAAATGCAAGACATCAGATAAATAGGAATGGCAGACAGAGTTGCCTTGAGAATAATTATTCTTCCTGCCCAAGAGAGCCATTTTGATTTCCAGGACTCCATTTTCCTATCTAAATTGTCCCCAAGTGGTTTCCAAACTGAAGTGGATCTCAGAGATTTTCCAACTGGAACTCCCAAGTAGGCGTGGGGGAGGTTGTCTTCCTTGAATCCCAAAGAATTCAAAATTTATATTTGAGGATTTTTCTTAAAGAAAAAGAAGAAGATATGAGATTTCTCTTTGTTTACTACTTGTCCTGAAGCATCAACATAGTATTGTAGGACCTTTTCTAATAACAACGCTTCCGCTTTATCTCCCTTTCCAAATAGAAGGGTGTCATTTGTAAACCATTGGTGAGTGACTGGTTGAACTGAAGAAGTGATTTCCACCCCCTTAAGCATACCCTGATTTTGGTCTCCCAATCCTCTGCCTAAGAGCTTCAACCATGATTATGAAAAGGAAAGGGAACAATGTGTCTCCTTGTCTTATTCCCCTGGAGCTCTCAAAGAAGACATACAAAAATCTATTAATAAGAATAGAGAGTCTAGGAGAAGAGATGCAGTAGAAAATCAAATTAATCCATGCTTAAGAAAATCCAAATCTTTACAAACATTTTGATAGAAATATCCAATCCACTTTATCATATGCTTTCTTGATGTATAGCTTTATGAGCATGTTGGGTTGCGTATTGATTTGAATTAAATGTATTTCTTCATGAGCTATAATGACTCCATCAAATATAGATCTTACTGGGACAAAACCCGTTTGTTCTTCTTCGATGATTTTCCCTAACACCCTCTTTAATTTGTTGGCCAATGTTTTGGAATGCATCTTGTATATGGTGTTGCAAAGCGAAATTGGTCTGAACTCATCCAAGCATGTTGCATTTTCTTTCTTAGGAATGAGAACTAAGAAAGTATTGTTGATCTCCCTTAGAAATCTGCCAAAGGATATAGCTGCCTCTAGTGCATCTATCAATTCCAATCTCACAATCGAGCAACAATGTTGAAAGAAACTAGTTGGGAAACCGTCGTGACCAAGAGATTTATAGAGTGTAATTTGGTTCAAAGCTTTATGGATTTCATCCTTTGTGAATTTAGCTGACAACATCTTATTATCATCCTGAGAAATCAGCTGAGGAATGTCTTGTAACATCTCATTCTAAGAGAAGAATTTGGATCCTATAAAGTTATTTAACACCTTTGTAAAATAATCCACTATTTCTCTTTGAATTTCCTTTTGCTCCTCCATAACACCACCATCTTCCATAGAGATTCTATGTATTATGTTCACACTTCTTCTCTATTTTTTATTGTTGTGGAAATACTTTATATTTTTATCTCCTTCATCCAGCCATGTTTCCCTAGATTTCTACCTCCAGAATGTCTCTTCTTTGGCCAAAATATCCTCATAATCTCTTAGTAGCTCCTTCTCCTTATTGAGAAGATTGAGATCCATACCTTGTCGGATGATCACTTCATTTAATTCTTTAATCTTCTATTTGATCTCATCTTTTGAGAGGAAGATATGCTTGAAATGGTTCTTATTCCATCCCAACAAATTTTTCTTGATGCATTTCAACTTTGATACAAAACATAACAATTTAGATCCCTTAACCCACCAACCTTTCCACCATTTCTCTATTAATGGAAGAAAATATTTATCCTTCAACCACATGTTTTCAAATTTGAAAGGGAAAGATATTGGTTTGTCTTCTCCTAGGATATCCAAATGAATAGGATAGTGATCTGACCCAGAGGATGGAGAAATTGTAGCCTTGAGATTATACTGAAAGTTAGAAAACTCACCTTTGAAGAAGAATCTATCTAAATTTTTTGCTATATTATTAAAACCTTCTCTTCTTTTGTTCCACGTAAATGATCCATTCTTTGTTTGTATTTCCATTAAATTCTCCTTCGACGCCCATTTTTTTAATTGAACTTGATGTTGGCTTTCTCTTTGATTCCCCCCCCCCCCCCCCCTATTTTTATAACTGATGCAGTATGGCATTGAAGTCCCCTCCAATAATGAAATTTTTATCTGGCCCTGCTGAAAATAAGTTGTTGATCTCCTCCCATACCTCTTGTGTTTTCTTGGGTTGGATCAGATCATAGACATTGATTAAGACAGTGTTTAGTTTTGATTAGAGGTTGCCCATAGTACCCCCAAACCAGTTGGAGTGTCTTTTTACTCCTAAAAAGAACATCTTTCTAGGATTCCAGATTACTGGTAAATCACCTAAGGAATCAATAGCCTCCACTGATTCCACCTTCCAACCACCAAAATCAATTGCGAACTGCTCCATTTATTCAGTATCCATTTTGGTTTCCTATAACAGTACAATGTCATCCTTAAGTGTAGATAAACAATGTTTAACCAAATGTTGTTTGTTAGGGGCACTTAGGCCCCTAACATTCCATGTTATAATTCTCATTGTGACTCGAGAAGGCTCTTCCCCTTCCCAACATTCAAGAAAGCAATAATTTTTTTTTATCTGAATCTTCCCTATCTTCTACCCTAAGAGTAGCCAATTAATTGTAGCCCTTGACTTGATTCCTTTTAACTCCATAGTCTGGAAAGATTATATTGAGATCCTATTTTTGGATTCCCAGGACACCAAGAGAAGCATGATCTATTAATGATTTAGATTTGGCTCCAAGCTCTGTTCAGGTTTAGAATTACCACCCCAACTCAGGAATTGGGGCTTTGACAGTATTCTATCCTAACAATGGAAACCTTCTCTAGTTGTGGGTTGACTATGAATGAGAAGGAGTCTCCAGATTCTAGGTTAGTTCCTATTTAATGTGGAATATCACCCCCTGACTAATAACTTAATGGTTAAAGGGAAGAAGGCAACTTCTGAAAACAAAAACTTGAAAGTAAAACTAAGGTGATACACCAAAAACGGATGCAAACTTTGCTTGAGAGATAAAACAATAACTCCAACTCATATACCAAAGGCTTGATACTTAATATCTTTTCTCAACATATAGGCTCACAAGTCTCACTACTAGGGTTAAACCACAAATAGCTTGACCAGTCAACAAACATACAGATTCCTTATGAGGCTTTGAATTGTTGATCTCCTTGAGAAGGAATATGTATACACTCACCTCTCTTGGATATCAATTAAATAAACACTTGCAAAGAAAGATGAAAACGGGATGCTGAAATTAAAACTCAAAAGTATGTAGAGAAATGAATCATATGCTTTATTCTCCTCAAAATCTAACAAAGTGTGGTTACAAAAATGGTCTCCAAAACATCTAGGAAAAAAAAGTTAACTATATGCCCTCTCTCCAAAATCTGTAAGTCTCTGCATATGAAGTAACCAGCCCACTATATAGCCCCTATGGCCCAATTTTTTGAAAATACTTCTCCCTACAAAAATCCTCCAAAATAGCAAATTATTAAACAAAAAGTTTAATAAGTGCCCTAAAACATGGCCCCTAAAGTTGGTACATAAAAGATATACATCTTTGTATATAAATCACCAACTTTAATACAAAAGCATAACATATGCATAATCCCTAAATGCATAAACCCCATCACATTACCCGATAGCATAGTAAGAAAACCTAACTCCATTAAGTCAACCACAATATATGAACAAACCCTAACCCTCTAGTAACTCGACCACAATATGGCTAAGTTGAGGTAACTTCAGCTTGACAATAGTTCATAGCTGACACAAAACACACCCACCAAAAGGATATACTATTGTCTTCATGGAACCACAAGTACTGTCGTGGCACTGGTTGGGGAGTGTCAAGGCACTGCTAACTGACAATGCATTAACTCCATCTTTGACAGTGGATTCAAAAATCGGGTAAAACACATTGCATAATTTTCATTTTTCTCAAAACACTTAGGGTTTTCTCTGTGTTGTCGCCATGTTCAATTTGGAAACCATAATCACTCGCATTGTATTTTCTTCAAATCTGAGTAAAGAAGCTCACGCTTCTCGGGCTCTATGAGGAAAAATTAGTTTGAGTTTGATTTTCCATAACACATGGTGCCTTCTATTGATTTCTTCTTCGATAATGCTGGAGTTTGGGGTCTTTTGTTTTCTCAAACTTGGGCTCTAACAGTAAGTTAACTCCCGTGACTTGGGAGATGCTAGAATAGCTCGGACTTAAAGGTTTCAATGCCATGACTTATGGCATTGGATGAGTGCTTTGAACTCGGGTTTTGAAGCTGATGGTTTTAACAACCACCGTAAGCTTGGACAAAGTCTAAGCTGTGGTTGAGAGGTGTAGCACTACCCATGGAATTTGGTCTCAAAACTGGGCATATCTCAGCCACAGCTTCATACTCATCCCCATTTTATAGTGTATCATGAATGAAGTTGAGAAAGAATTATTTTTTACCGTGGCCACTTCTTCTTGAAACTCTACAGAGCTCGGGCTCCACTCTTCTGTTGGCCTATACCCGCGATACTTGGCATCTTCTTGCATCTTATCTCCAGATAAGTGACCCTCACACTCTTGCTCACTACATCTTTAATATGAAATAGATGCACTTTTGTAGTCGATAACAGATATTTTTTCTTTTTTTTTGCATATTACCAAGCTTCTAGATTTTTAACACCTCCATCTTTTCTGGGTTTTTAAAAAGATTTACATCTTTTTAGGCAACAAAATAGGGTTTCTCTTTCTTTGTTTTCTTGTATCAAATCCTCCATTGTAGCATGAATTAATACTTGACTTTGAGATTTGTTGTCACTTAATTTGTTTTTATGCCACTTTCTTTAATGAATAGCAATAAAAATAGGAATACCCACATGGTTTTTTGTTGTAAATCTGCAAGTGAACTTGAAGATGTGCAAGTTTGTCAATGTCTTGATTTGTAATAAGACCACGGGATTTTTTCATGATTGTCTTTTATGCTTAAAATCATGCCACTTAATGTCTTCAAACACAATAGCACTATTGTAAGCACAAAACATGCTCCTCTGTCCAGGCCGAACTCCATCTCTTTGTTCTGTCTAAAAAACACAAAATTTTCCTTTCCAGCATACTTATAATGTTATAAAGATAAGTAACAAACTGTTCCACTCGTGAAACCGTGAGCATCTTTTATGAAAATATGACATATTTGATATGCATCATTGTTTTTATTTTTTTTTCTTTATTCCCATCCACTATTGTTTGATCATTTTGAAATATGCAGTCCTTCTATGTAAGAAATAGTGTATAACTACATTGTTTACTTCAATTTTATTCAAATACGCACACTGTACCTAAAACAGCATTACTCCCATTGATGGATACACATATCACTGCTATTTCAATACACCAGCATAAGAAAGTTTGCTCAATATTTTGCATAAAGACATCTTTGAAATTTGCATTGAGGGCATGGATACTGTACCTTTTTAAAAAAAAATCATGAATCATTATAGCATCATTTGAGTTCTCTTAGATGAATAACATACCCTATTTCTTGCTTGCTTACCATGTAGTCATTTCCTATGAATATTCAATTTATGAAAGCACATGAACACACTGTTATTGTAATTCTTGCTCATTTTACTTGCAGCTTCTTCACAAACCATCAATTCTATTATTTATCATCATTTTTTGCATACCTTACTGTTTTATAAGCATGAACAGCAATACTTCGTAACATAGAAATGATGGCAACATGATTGACCACCAGGCATGTATTTTCCAATACTGATTTTTTTAAATGAACTATTATGCCTTTTCTACATTTGTATACTTATTGTAACAGCATTACTTCCATTTCTCATTTGCATGATGACAGTGAACATCTTACCCTACCATTTCTGCATATTCTAGTTTATTAAGAACCCCTGATTGCTCATGTGTCTCCTGCAGCATTATTGGCTCTTTCATGCATCTGCATCTTCTCCTTCTTTATGAACATGAACTGTAACCTCTTGAGATGTAAACAACCTTTCTTGTATGTAATGGCTTCTGTGAAGTTTGAGCACGGGCTCATGACATTCACTGCCTTTCTTTTGTTATCTGCATTCAGTTACACATCCACCTATTTGTACACATATCACCAATCAATCTGTTAGGTTAGAAGACAAGATGAACTAATTAATGTGTGTGTGAGTGTCATCTAGGATGGCATTCATTCATGAATATTGGTTGGTTTTTTTGTGTTTGTTGAACTAACAGGTTGCCCTAATTCTGAAAAAGGTTTCTCAGATGGAAATACTAAGTCCCTTTCATTCAGATATCTGATTGTGAAAACAAGAACAATATACATAAGAATGATCATTAATAGTAAAAGGTTTCATGTTTAGAAAACAAGTCCCTTTACTACTATATTTCACTTAATGTGGATGTATATTTCATTGTTGCATTGATTTTGTCAAATTGATATGCAGCATTAGAAGAATTGATTGTATGTTGTTTGTGTCTCTTGCATTGCTTAGATCTAGCTAGATCTAACACCATTTTCTCTCTCATGATGCAGGTGAAACCCTAAATACCTAATGAAGATGCAGACCTAGACTTGGAGACCAAGAACCTGACAGACAACCAGCTAACAACCAACATACATCAAGGCAATGCATTGGACCCCTACTCCATACTTTTATCATGTTTTTCTATTCTGCAAATGTACTCTTTTAATTAACATGAAATGTGAAACATGAAAAGACATTTGTTTATTATATTCAATTTGAATGTACAATGTAATTGATCAATTATAAATTTGAAATTCAGAAATGTGATCAATACTTAGAGTACAATGGTGACATTTGACAGTGAATGCAAAATGAAATGTAGATTAACAATACCTGAAAGATAATTTCAATTGGACACTACTAAAAATGTAATCTTTTCCTATTTGTGTTTGTCCTTTTGTATGTTGTAATCTTGGGTAACAATTTTGGCGACTTCTACTAGATGTCAGCCTGCTAGACATAACCTGTGGACTTATCCTTGGGAAATAGAGTTAGAAAACCAGAAACCATGAATGCAACCATTATTGAAATGAAAATGCATCTAATCTAGACCTATGCAACCTAAAGACCTGGTGCTTGGACAACACTTATTGAAAATGAAACCTAGACTAAACCTAACCCTCAAAGCAAAGCTTGAGGTGCATTCCATTAACTAGAATTTGCAGAACTTCTCCATTAGTTGTGGACAACTGATAAGCATTGTTTTCCTTGCAGGCTGTAATAACAAAAGGGCCTGACAAAAATATATCAAATTTATCATGCTTCCCTGGCCTGCTCTTTAGTACATCCCACTTGAGTACTAGATCACCTTCCTTAAAATCCATGGATGTAGCTTTCTTATCAAAAGACCTCTTAGTTTGTGCTTTCCTCAACTCCATAGTTTCCAATGCCTTTTTCCTCTCTTCTTCAAGCTGTAACAAATCAGCATACCTCAACTTAAGAGGATCTTCCTCTTCAAACAACAACATTTGATCAGCTAGTTGTAAAGTTGGAAATTTTGTAGATATGGGCAACCTGGCCTCTTCGCCATAAACCAAGACATAGGGTGAATTCCCAATAACTTTCTTAGGTGTTATTCTATCCAGCCACAAGGTTGCCTTCAATTTAGAATGTCAATCCCTCTTGTTTCCTTGTAAAGTCTTTTTGATAATCCTGATTAGGTTTTTATTGGTAGATTTTTCAAGACCATTACCCTGTGGATAGTAATTAGAATAAGTATTTAAATAAATATCATTCTTGACAGCCCACTTTGTTATAGCTGATCCAACAAAAGCTAGAGCATTATCTGACCCTATTGACTAAGGGACCCCAAACCTTGTGGCAATGTCATCATAGAAATACAGAACAACAATTCTAGAAGATTCCTTCAGTGTAATAGCTTCAGTCCATCTGGTAAAATAATTTGTAGTTGTCAAGATCCACTTATGTCCTGCACTAGAATTAGGATTTATTGGACCTATAAAGTCCACTCCCCATTTATTTAATGGCTGATCCACAATGATTGGCTTCAATGGCAATGTTGCCAACCTTTGTTTTCTTGCAAACATAGCACACTTTTGGCATTTTCTTTCCCATGAATGATCATCTTTGAATAAATCTGGCCAATAATAGAAATCTCTTAGGATTTTCCAGGCTGTGGTCTTAGGGCTGAAATGCCCTCCACAAGATCCATCATGGAATTCAAACAAGATCCTATTATGATCAACATAGTCTATACACTTGAGGAGCATACCAGAAAAATCTTTCCTATAAAGAATATTATCAATTAGAACATAAGGAATAGATTGAAGCCTGGAGTATCTTCTTTTGGCTTTATCAAGATTTATTGGACATTCACTAGTTTGCAGAAATCTAGTCATATCTGATAACCAGGATGTTGAATCATTGATTAGTACAGAATTACCTTGGTGCATGGAAGCCTCTTCAGTGGCTTCAACTTTATCTTCTCCTTCTGCCATCTGAGCACATAAACCTTTGCCTCTAACCAGCTTGGTCACATGGATTTGCACATCATACTCCATAACTCTTGTTATCCATCCTACCCTCTTTTTATTGACATCCTTGTTCAATAAAAACTCTTTAATGCTAGGGTGTGCAACCATTAGATGTATCATATTCCTAGCAACCAAATGCTTAAACTTTTTCAAGGCCTTTATAACAGCTAGTATATGTTTCTCAACATAACTATATTTTTTCTCATAATCATCCATACCTTTGCTTAAAAATGCAACTGGATGCTCCTGTTCATCCTTATTCTTTTGTACCAACATTGTTGAAATAGTGTCAACACCACCATAAGCATATAAAATAAAATCTTTAGAGAATTCAGGATTAGTTAAAGTGGGGGCTGAAGACAAAGCATGCTTAATCTATTCAAAACTCCTCTTTCCCTCAGTAGTCCAGCTGAAAGGCACATCTTTTTTCAACATAGTAGTCAAAGGTTTCAACAAATTTGCAATATTAGGAATAAAGCGCCTAACAAAATTTATCCTTCCAATAAAATTCTGCAATCCTTTCTTATGTTTTGGAAATGGTAGTTCCAAAATTGCATAGATCCTCTCATGATCAATAGTTGTACCTTCTTTAGACACTTGGTACCCTAAAATCTTACCTCCATGTACTGCAAAAAAAGACTTTTTAGGATTAAGAGATATCCCAAACTCTACATCTGTGCAAAATTTGTCTCAAATAATCTATGTGATGGTTTCAAACTTTGCTATAAATTATAACATCATCTAGGTATACTAGAACAAACTTATACATTAAATTCTTGAAAGCCATGTCTATTTCTTTCTAAAAAGTAGCCCTTGCATTTGACAACCCAAATGGCATTCTCCTGTAAGCCATTGTACCCCATTGAGTTGTAAAGGTTGTTTTAAACTAATCAGACTCTTTAACTAAAATCTGGTTGTAACCAAAATATCCATCTAGGAGTGAGAATCTCTCAGATCCTGAAACATATTGAAGGATCTATTCCATAGAAGGAAGAAGATGTCTATCTTTTAGAGATGCCCTATTAAGGTCTCTAAAGTCTACACAGAGTCTTATCTCTCCATTTTTCTTCCTTACTGGAACTAAGTTAGAAACCCATGATGTATGCTTAATTGGGAATATTATACCACCATCTAAGAGTTTTCTTAGTTCTTTCAGCATTAAAGGATCTAATTTGGGGTTTATGGGTCTTTGCCTTTGCCTGATTAGTCTAGCATTTGGCTCTAATTCTATGGTGTATTTGGTTAGTTGAGGATCAAATCCTTTCAAATCAACATAATCCCATGCAAATACATCACTATATCCTCTGAAAAGATCAATAAACAATTCTTTTTCTTCAGGAGAATTTATTTTACCATCCTTTAGATACTTGTCTCTGAAAATATCCACTTATTCATAATGATTTTCTTTAATCAGCGGGCTAGTTTTATTCTTTTTGTACTGATCATCAAAATTAAAAACTGATTCCAGGCTGACCAATCCCTTTGGAAGCTTATTAGTCTTTAGCTGAATGATTTGAATTTCCATTTTCTGATGATGTCTATCATTTTTGGAGGCTAAGAAACCATCTATTTCGGTCATAAAACTCAAGATATGTTCATCAGTATTGAAAACTTTCCAATTTATATCATTATCTGGGATAGATGATCTTTAAACAATCTTGACATGTGACTAGTCTAAAATCAGTCCTTTATTTTTTGTAATTGAACCATGTGCACCAATACCAGCCAACCTATCAGCATGTTGATTTCTCTTTCTAAGAATGGAAATGAGATTAAAGGCATCAAAATCTTCCAGAATATAAAACACTCTTGACTTATATATTTTTAAAAGATCATTCTTTACAGCATTGACACCTCTTACCTATTTTACTATCAGCTCACTGTCCCCAAATACCCTTAAACACTTGATTCCTCTTTTCCTTGCCCACTCTAATCCCTGAATCAGACTCTCATATTCAGCCATATTGTTAGAACATGAAAAAGATAACTTGTATGCCACATAAAATCTAACACCATCAGGTGAAACTAACATAACCCCTGCACCAATTCCATCTTTATTCCTTGATCCATCAAAATACAAATCCCATAACTGGTTAGATAAATCAGATTTAGATTCTGGATCCTTGATCAAATTAGGCACAACTGCATCAGACTCTAAAATCATGTAATTACCAAAACCAGCATCAAATACATCATCATCTTGATCCATTCTAGTTTCCCATTCATCCAGAACAATATCAGGGTACTCCTTAGTCTGTGTGTTATAAGCTGAGCTATCATTGATCTCATCTAGATCCATAATCACACAACTTGCATTGGTGGGGCTAGGATTATAAGGTTCTATGTGATCCTTGGCCCATAACTCTGACTTTATGGTTACCTTAGTACCATATCTAGTTCTGAAATATAAGTGGGACCAATCTGATGAGAAATATGCATCTATTTTGGTTGTAAAGTCCATTGACAGACATAAGGCAAAATAAGGTGACAGATCTATGACATAAATATCTTGATAAATTGAAAATTTTGGACACGAGTGTAAGGTCAAGCTTGCATTTTTAACAACCCCTAAGGTTTTAATTGAAGTACCATCAAGCTGAACCACTCCTTTCTCACGAGGTTCATAATTCAAGTCTAATAAGTCAGCTATCTTCTTTGGCATGACAGTGTTGGTTGCACCACTGTAAACCATACAATTGTGCACTAACTTATTTCTAATTATCAAAGAAACATAAAAAGGAGGAGGTTTATTATTTGTAGATTTATTACTTTCATTTTCAATTATTTTTTGCACATTGGCTGGCTTTTTATCAACTGTTATTGTTGATTGCTTCAAATCTCTAGTCTTTTTACTCACTTGTGTTGTTGGTTGCTGCACTTTAGTAGGCTTCTTTTCTTCTTCAAATACCTTTTCCTAAACTTTAGAGGGCTGTGAATTAACCATAACCACTCTAGAAGGATTTTGAACAGCTTGTTGTGAACTTGTTTTCTCTTTAGACATTTCTTCCTTCTATAAATCAGCTTGTCCTCGAATAGCTAATGAATCCCACATAGAAATAGAAACATTTACCTTCTTCATATTATCAACAATATTATAGGGAACATCAAACTCTACCTTCTGAGGTGACTTACTAATGGTCTGATCCACCTGCCTCTGATGTTGTGTTTCTTTGTTTGCATGAGTAGAGGGCCCCTTTAGGATTGAAACTGGAGGATGAGTGGTGATTCAGTTGTGGAAGCAATCCTAGCAGCTGGCTGATTTGATTCTAGGGCTCTCTTCGTGGCCCTTGTGTTTGTTTATATAGGTGAATCGCCACTTACTCCATAGAACTCTTCCTCTTGCCAATTCAGAAATGCAGTGTCAGGAGTAGTTAGATCAGGGTGTTGTTGAATCCCATCAGTGGATGCAGTAGGTTGTGAATCAATCATATTTTGAACCATTAGGGCTTTATTAAGCACTCCATTAGTGCACTTAGACTGATTGTGGGATTCATTACAAGGATAGCACCAGTCATAATCAGCAGCAATATTTTTTTGGTTAGGAACAATATCCCTAAGAGCATCAAGGGGTGCAAGATTATGAGGTCTATAAGGCCTTTGGTTCCAATTTCGCCTATTGGCATTGCTATTTCCTTGGTATTTTTGCTTTTTTCCTTGATAAATGGGATGATTAGGCTGCTGGGATGAAGAACTAGCAAACTGGTTTTGAGTATGGGCTATTGGATTTCTTTTCTACCTTTTCAGGTTTACTAGCTCATTTCCAAAGGTTTGTAATAAGCTCTCAATCTTTTGTTGGCTATATTTTATGCTTTGCAACTCATTGGAAGGGACAGTGGGCATTATCTCTTCACTCTTATAAGATGGCAATGGAGCTAAAGGTGGGGTAATCAATGCCATATTGGATTGGATACTAGGAAAGAAAGGCACAAGTGGCCTAGGAGCTATCTTTCCTGCCTGAATGAGGCTATTCTCTACCCTAATTGCAATATCAAAAGCTTGCGGTAAATAATTTCCTCCCATGGATTGGATCACTACTGAAATATCACTATTCAAGCTTTTAAGAAAATACAAAAATGCATATTTGGCAGAGGGTCTTACCATGGCAGGAATCCTGTTCCAAGTCTTTTGATCTCCTTGAGAAGGGTCTTACCAGTCAACAAACATACAGATTCCTTATGAGGCTTTGAATTGTTGATCTCCTTGAGAAGGAATATGTATACACTCACTTCTCTTGGATATCAATTAAATAAACACTTGCAAAGAAAGATGAAAATAGGATGCTGAAATTAAAACTCAAAAGTATGTAGAGCAATGAATCATATGCTTTATTCTCCTCAAAATCTGACAAAGTGTGGTTACAAAAATGGTCTCCAAAACATCTAGGAACAAAAATTTCACTATATGCCCTCTCTCCAAAATTTTCAACTCTCTGCATATGAAGTAACCAACCCACTATATAGCCCCTATGGCCTAATTTTTTGAAAATACTTCTCCCTCCAAAAATCCTCCAAAATAGCAAATTATTAAACAAAAATTTTAATAAGTGCCCTAAAACATGGCCCCTAAAGTTGGTACATAAAAGATATACATCTTTTTATACAAATCACCAACTTTATTACAAAAGCATAACATATGCATAATCCCTAACTGCATAAACCCCAACACATAACCTGACAGCATAGTAAGAAAACCTAATTCCATTAAGTCCACCACAATATATGAAAAAACCCTAACCCTCTAGTAACTCAACCATAATATAGCTAAGTTGAGGTAAATTTAGCTCGACAACAACTCATAGCTGACACAAAACACACCCACAAAAAGGATAGACTATTATCTTCATGGCACCACAAGTATTTTTGTGGCACTGCTTGGGGAATGTCGAGGCGTTGCTAACTGACAATGAATTAACTCCATCTTTAAAAGTGGATTCGAAAATTGGGTAAAACACATTTCATAATGTTCATTTGTCTCAAAACACTTAGTGTTTCCTCTGTGTCACTGCCATGTTGAATTTGGAAACCATAATCACTGGCACTGTATCTGCTTCAAATATGTGTAAAGAAGCTCAGGCTTCTCGGGCTCTATGAGGAAAAATAAGTTTGAGTTCAATTTGCCATAACACATGGCACCTTCTGTTGATTTCTTCTTCGATAATGCTGGAGTTTGGGGTCTTTTGTTTTCTTGAACTCGGGCTCTAACAATAAGTTAACTCCCGTGACTTGGGAGATGCTAGAATAGCTTGGACTTGAAGGTTTCAATGCCATGACATATGGCGCTGGATGCATGCTTTGAACTCAGGTTTTGAAGCTGATGGTTTTAACAACCACCGTAAGCTTGGACTAAGTCTAAGCTGTGGTTGAGAGGTGTAGCACTATCCATGTAATTTGGTCTCAAAACTGGGCATATCTCATCCACACCTTCAGACTCATCCCCAATTTATGGTGTATCATGAATGAAGTTGGGAAAGAAGCATCTTTGACCGCAGCCACTTCTGCTTGAAACTCTAAAGAGCTTGGGCTCCACTCTTTTGTTGGCCTATACCCATGATACTTGGCATTTTCTTGCATATTATCTCTAGATAAGTGACCCTCACACTCTTATTCACTGCAGCTTTAATATGAAATAGATGCACTGGTGTAGTCAATAACTGAATTTTTTTCTTTTTTTTGCATATTACCAAGCTTCTAGAGTTTTAACACCTCCATCTTTTCTGGGTTTTTAAAAAGATTTACATATTTTTAGGCAACAAAATAGGGTTTCTCTTGCTTTGTTTTCTTGTATCGAATCCTCCATTGTAGCATGAAATACTACTTGACTTTGAGCTTTCTTGTCACTTAAGTTGTTTTGCTGCCACTTTCTTTAATGAATAGAAATAAAAATAGGAATACCCACATGGTTTTTTGTTGTAAATCTGCAAGTGAACTTGAAGATGTGCAAGTTTGTCGATGTGTTGATTTGTAAAAGACCACAAGCTTTTTTCATGACTCTCTTTTATGCTTAAAATCATACCACTTAATGTCTTCAAACAGAACAACACTGTTGTAAGCACAAAACATGCTCCTCTGTCCATGCCGAACTCCATCTCTTTGTTCTATCTGAAAAACACATAAAATTTTCTTTTCCAGCATGCTTATAATGTTATAAAGATATGTAACAAACTATTCCACTGGTGAAACCGTGAGCATCTTTTATGAAAATATGACATGTTTGATATGCATCATTGTTTTTGTTTTTTGATTTATTTCCATCCACTACTGTTTGTTCATTTTGAAATATGCAGTCCTTCTATGTAAGAAATAGTGTATAACTACACTGTTTACTTCAATTTTATTCAAATATGCACATTGTACCTGAAACAACATTACTCCCATTGATGGATACACATATCACTGCTATTTCAATACACCAGCATAAGAAAGTTTGCTCAATATTTTCAATAAAGACATCTTTGAAATTTGCATTGAGGGCATGGATACTGTACCTTTTTTTTTTAATCATGAATCATTATAGCATCATTTGAGTTCTCTTAGATGAAGAACATACCTTGTTTCTTGATTGCTTACCATGTAGTCATTTCCTGTGAATATTCACTTTATGAAAGCACATGAACACACTGTTATTGAAATTCTTGCTCATTTTACTTGCAGCTTCTTCACAAACTATCAATTCTATTATGTATCATCATTTTTTGCATACCTTACCGTTTTATAAGCATAAACAGTAATACTTCATAACATAGAAATGATGGCAACATGATTGACCACCAGGCATGCATTTTCCAATATTGATTTTTTTAAATGAACTCTTATGCCTTTTCTACATTTGTATACTTACTGTAACAACATTACTTCCATTTCTCATTTGCATGATGACAGTGAACATCTTACCCTACCATTTCTGCATATTCCAGTTTATTAAGAACCCATGATTGCTCATGTGTCTACTGCAACATTATTGGCTCTTTCATGCATCTGCATCTTCTCCTTCTTTATGAACATGAACTGTAACCTCTTGAGATGTAAACAACCTTTCTTGTATGTAATGGCTTATGTGAAGTTCAAGCACGGGCTCGTGACACTCACTGCATTTCTTTTGTTATCTACATTTAGTTACACATCCACCTATTTTCACACATATCACCAATCAATTTTTTAGGCTAGCAGACAAAATGAACCAATTAATATTTGTGTGTGAGTTTCATCTAGGATGGCATTCATTCATGAATATTTGTTGGTTTGTTTGTGTTTTTTGACCTAACAGGTTGCCCTAATTCTGAAAATGTTTTCTCAGATGGAAATACTAAGTCCCTTTCATTCAAATATCTGATTGTGAAAACAAGAACAATATACATAAGAACGATCATTAATAGTAAAAGGTTTCATGTTTAGAAAACAAGTCCCTTTAATACTATATTTCACTTAATGTGGATGTATATTTCATTGTTGCATTGATTTTGTCAAATTGATATGCAGCATTAGAATAATTGATTGTATGTTTTTTGTGTCTCTTGCATTGCTTAGATCCAGATGGATCTAACACCATTTTCTCTCTCATGATGTAGGTGAAACCCTAAAGACCTAATGAAGATGCAGACCTGGACTTGGAGACCTAGAACCTGATAAATAACCAGCTGACAACCAACATACATCAAGGCAATGCATGGGACCCCTACTCCATACTTTTATCATGTTTTTCTATTCTGCAAATGTACTCTTTTAATTGACATGAAATGTGAAACATGAAAAGACATTTGTATATTACATTCAGTTTGAATGTACAATTTAATTGATCAATTATATATTTGAAATTCAGAAATGTGATCAATACTTAGAGTACAATGGTGACATTTGACAGTGAATGCAATAAAAAAATGTAGATTAACAATACCTGAAAGATAATGTCAATTGGAGTCTACTAAAAATGCAATCTTTTCCTATTTGTGTTTGTCCTTTTGTATGTTGTAATCTTGGGTAACAATCTCATAAGGGATCAGTGTGTTGTCATGGTCTGCCTCCCCTGAAAGTGTAAGCATGTCATCATACTCCACCTCATCGTCCATAAATTCAAAATCTATAAGTCTTTCCATGGAGGAAGAAGAGGAGGGAAGATCATCCCATTGTTGTTTATTTGCAAGGTTGAGTTTTCTGAAAGGCCAAACATTTGAAAAATAGCATGTAGTTGAGGGGATAATTAGTGATCTTGATTATTGTTGTCAAGCGGGCCCTCCACTCAGTTCTCATTATCTACTTGCTTCTTTCTTCTAATTTTTGGTTGAAGGGGAAGGATCCCTCCCATTCTTGTTCGTGTGGAGGCAGTTATCCCCCACGGTCCTTTGAGATACTACTTTCCCTTTTTGATGCCCTTTGATAGAAATAGAGAGAGATCTACCTTCTAGTTCTTTTTCTAATAATCTTGCCAGTTTTCTGCAACCACTACCAATAACTTTTGGCATAGTGAAAGAGGAATCAGTCTTGACATTTTTTCCATTTTTGCATTATATTCGCCACTAGAAGATTAAAAAAAAAAACATCTTCCTTTTTTAGGGAAACCTTCTGCCTCTCAATCTGACTCATTCTTTCCTCCCTAACTGACTTCCAGAGATTAGAGAGTTTAGTTTGTGGCACATCATCTTCATCCTATTTTAGAATGTTTACGAATAGCTCCTTATTCATTTGCACTTCACGTTGTATGTCTTGTGCTTCTTGAAGATCATATGCCCTTGGTTCTTCCTATATGATTTGGTCTACAATATCATATAACATTCTATCTTGAACCTCCTTCCACCATTGAGTAATAAGTGTCTCAGCCTGTTTGTGATTAAATCCTTGAATATGATGGTCATGATTTCTATTAGGTTGAAGACCCCCATTTGATCTAAGATCAATTGGATACATCTTGCTTTTATTGCAAGAATCTACCCCAAAATGACCCTCAAACTTGTAAATCCCACTCCACAGCATGTTATCGCCCTTGATTGTGATTACTTTAAGATTACCTTTGTTGGTTATTTCCCAATCGAGAAGTGACACCCCACTACCATTTTGTAAATTAATTGAGTGACTAGCCCGAGGAGAGTGAATAGTGTGATCATGCTGATGAAATAAATATAGAACTTTAGGAGTCTCGTTGTAATAGGAAAACAATATCCAAAATAAGATCCAAAGGATTACTAGCAAGTTCCCTTGAGATGCCTCCCTTGCATCCTCTGATATATCAATAGTGTAGAGTTGGGGTTGATCTATTTTTGGAAACATCAATGTAGACCAACCTAGCAATGAATGAGGAAACCCAGCAGGATATTCTTGAATGATATGTGTCTTGACCCAGGATGGGTCTAAATCTATTTCCTGGGGTTTGGAGGGAAGACCATCCTCCAAAGATCTATAGTCCCTTGAATTTGAACATGCCAAAGGGACTGTTTGTGGAATGAGGTGATCGTGAGTGATTCTTTGGATCCAAAATCCTCCCTTTGTTATGATTTTGAGAGTCTGTGGTAGTTCAGATTCAAGGTTCATAATTAAACAAAGCTTTGGACCTTCTCTTCCCTTGTCCCACTTATAACTCAAAAAGATCCCAACTTTGTTCCCAATTATCTACATAATGTCTGCCACCCTATATTCTATTGGGAGATCATTTAGCGTGATCCACATCGATATAAATCTTATAGAATGTGTTTTTCCATCAAAGTTAGGAGTCCATTTTTGCATAGATAATCCTTTATTATTAAAGAGCCACCCTTTATGTCTAAAGATATTGTCTCTTGAGCATATTGATTCAAATCAAACTAGGAAATACCCCGAAGTAGGGTCAATGCATTCTATGTATGAGACACCTTTCCAATTTTGGTCAACCTATTTTTTGAACTCGAGAAAAGATAGGTTGGTGTCCCAAAACTTACATATTAAGGCTTGTTGTTGTAAGCAATATGATCTATTCTCCATCATTTCCACTAGGATAGAGATATGCATTTTAGATTTGTAAATGGCTTCATGTCATTCATGCAACACCCCTCGATCATCTAAATTTATTTGTTCAGCTAATTGTTCACTCTCACTCACAGCTTCCAGTTCCAAATCTTCCTGTGCATCTGAAAGATTCAACTCCGATGTTGCTTTGTCTTTTGAATGCTCCAATGTTTCCTCCTCCCCCTCCACATTTTTTTTGAAGACATTTGTGTTCTTTTTCTTTAATATACGAAATGCATGTTTTCCCTTATTTTGAAGAAAGGTCTTCCAGCTAGGGTTTATAACCCTTAAATAGATTTTCCCTCTTAGGATATTTTGTCTTTGTTTATTTATCTCCCAATATTCTTTTAGTCATGCTTTCTTTGGCAATGGTCGGTGTGTGTGCTTGAATGTGGCCTCTAAATCAGGCACAAACTCAGCATAGTCCTTACTCAATCATTCAATTCACAAAGACAAACATGAATTGGTTCATCTTGCAAATTTGATTGAAGCGACTTGCTACCTCCTAATTAGTTGTGGATTTTGAATTTACTCTCAGAACGAGAGCCAACAACCTGACCATTGCTAACATGGAGGATTTCTAAAGCATGAGAGAAGATGAATTTGATATTAATCTATGAAATAGAATGCAATTAATCTATGAAATCAAATACAATTAATCTATAATTGAAATTGCAACTACTCTATGAAATGGAATTGCAATCAATCTATGAAAGCTTGAAATGCTCTTAATCTTAGAATTGAAATTGCATTTAAACTAGAAAGCTTGAAAGATGAAATTGAGATGTTAGATATGTAAATGAATTACAAATAAAATCAACATATCATTGCTAATCCAAATTGAAATTAATATAATTATGCAATTTAAACTCAAAAGCATGTAATAATCAATGCAAATTTCACTATAGATTTGATGCTCTCAAAAATCATCCTCCTAAATGAAGAAAAAGGGGTCCA
>MU226833.1:310601-326646 GCA_018584345.1 Thuja plicata | reverse complement strand
AACTTGTAAATGCAGAAATCACATAAAATCTTAAAAGAGTGATCAAGGAGACAAGAACACCAAATTTTCTCGTGGAAAATATTTTCGAATAAAAAACCATGACACATCAACATCTTTAAAGAACAATAGACACCAGCCCGAATTACAAAAGAGAACACCAACTCTCAAAGAACACCAACCCTCTTCAAAGTACAAACTCCAACTAGCTGAAACACCAACCTCAATTTAGGCACAAACCCCTTGCAAAATTCATTAATGTTTAGAACACACAACTCTTAGAAATATATATCAATGACACACTGCTCCTTCAAATCTATTAACATATAAATCGCGCACCAAATATATACTCATTCATCTGCTAACAATAACCAAAGACAACAATCAAAGACCCCAAAAATCATTGCTCAAACCTCAAAAATTTCAATAGAATGATCTGATCTTTTTTTAGAAACCCATATATCGCATCACACCCTCTTTTGAAATGGCATCACCATCTCAAAATATATCGCATAGCATAAAATAAAAACATCCTCTTATTCAAACATTCACACCTGCTAGTAGTCTCAATGAATACGCACAGAAAAATTCTTCAAACATGTCACTCATATATTATTTTATTCTTTTTTTATTTACACCTTTTAAAAAGGTGGTTTAGACTCCCAGCTCTATTTTTTATATCTCATTTTTTCTCCCATTTCTACGTTGATCGACTCATTTAATAACACCACACACATTTTTTTAATTTCTTACCCACGGTTATAAGTCATAAAAATGAAACTCCAAAGACGCTCCCAGAAATTAAGAATTCATCTAATTTTTTAAAACTGAAGCTATGTATCAATTCCACCTGTATTCATGGCATATTTTATCTCCAAAGAAATTTCCAACAAATTAATGTTGATGGAGCACTTCATCAAAAAATGCTCCTTAATAAACACACGTCTAACGCAATCCAAACGGCCCAGCTGTAAATAATTCCTCTCTAAAACCAAACTGAAACTACAACCAAACTTGTTCCTCCTAACTTACTACACTCCCTTTGACATCAATGACAACCAAATCTACAACACTAAAATCAAACTACATAACTGAAATGGGACACAAAATGTAGCAATAAACACTTCCCTTAACTCCAATCTGCAATTTAGTGATGTAGTGAAATCACTCCTAACTTATCTCTCAAGAATTCAAATTGTCCTATGGTAAGGGTTAGTAAACACATCTACAATCTGCTCTTTAGTAGAAACGTATTCCAACTTAACTTTCATGTTACTAACTTGTTCTCTCATAAAATGATACTTAATAGGAATATGTTTAGTCCTAGAGTGCATAACAAGATTCTTAGAGATATTTATTCCACTCATATTGTCACAAAAGATAGATATAGTATGATCATACTCTACCTTGATGTCTTGATGTCCTTCAGTGTTTACGTCATCCATGGAACCTGTGTTAAGCTCAAGTAGTTCAAGCTCATCAAGCACCTCAAGCGCATCAGACACCTCAAGTAGCTCAACCAAACAATCAAATAGCTTAACCAAATTTCTATTACACTGAGATTTATAAGACCTCTATCATCAACCTTGGACATCAATGACAACATGCTTAATATTCGCAACCACGCATACATTCGGAAGCCTAAATACCTTAAGAAAAGTAAATACCTTACATATTGTAATCACCACTTCAATAAATGAACACAATATTACTACTCTACACCATACTCTATGTAAACATCGCACTCCTTTCCTTAAATCCAATGTTATTATATACAATATCTACAACAAACTAGGTCATATTGTCCTTAATTGCACCTAAAAAAATAAAATTGCAAAAGTTGTTTATGTTACCAGCACAACTATGTGGTTGGATATTATTGAAGAAGATGAATAATTGTACATGCAAGATGACATATATGAGTGAGGGCTACAGAAGCACACAAATGAAGAGAATGTGGAAGCATCTATAGAAAACAAGGATGATTTGTTCAATCTAAAAGATGGTTGTGAGATGCATGTCATCATGATGAATAGATCTTGGAACAACATATATAGAAAGGAATCCAAAAGCAAGTCCAAATAACCACGATGAAAAGGGAATTCTCTTTGACAATCCAAAGGAAGAGGAAGAACATTGCCTAGATTTTCCTTTAGATCTCCCTCTATAATAAGCCATGATTCCTATCTAATAGAATTCAAAGGACGTGTGCCACCTAGGCTTAACTCCAATCTAGTGAATACAAAATTTATAGGATTAATACACCAAAATTTGATAATGGAAGTCTATGTAGATATTTTCTTATACTAAATCTCTCAAAGGTCAATCCACATAATGCTCCTAAATAAATAACAAATTAGTTCAATGGAAAATAAAATAAGATATTGAAAAAGAAACCAAAATTTTGAAAAACATTATGAAGAAAAGACAATATTCTTCCTAGAAGAAGAATCAAAATTTGATGTTCTTGTACGCAATGGGATCAAATTTATGCAACACTCAACAAAGAGGGTTAGTAGCACCTATTTTAAATAGGGGAAATCAAATAGAAATAGCTACTAAAAACAAAATTGTGAATCAATAAAATGTACAGGCAAATAAGAGAAAACAAATGAATGCAAACCCAATTGCTTGAAGCTTCTATTGTCTCTCTCTACTCCTTCTGAAATGTTGTTTTTGATGCTCATTATTGGTGTGGGCATCGTCTATGACTTGGGAGCGTAGAGAATTTAATATTTGATTATCTGTGTGTGTGTGATCGCAAGATGGCTTTGATGCTAGAACCAATCTAACAGAGTAATGGCACATGTGAGCTTGAATTCATGGATCCTTCAAATGGTTATGAAGGGTTTATTTTATAGGAATTGAGAATGAGATGAACGGTTGAGATCAATCCCAGAGATAGGAAGATGAATGGTTGAGATCAAAGGGAACTGGAGAAGCCATCAGTAAACTCCACCTCCTCAACTGGGAGAGAGGAGATAGAGTTTGGTTAACTGAAGAGCTAGTTTTGAGTTACCTTTTAGAACTGAAGAGGTGGGTGGAGTTTCCCATGTGAACTGGAGACATGGGTGGAGTAACCCATGTGATCTGATTAAGGATTATCTCTTTGAAAATAAATGAATATTTAATTCATTTATGTAATTAAAGTTTTCAACATGTGAGATAATTGAATTCTTTTTATTTAGAATTGCTTTATTGAATGAAATTAAATTAATTTAATTGGAAGAATTTAATTAGTAAGTTTAAATATTTCAATTGAAACTATAGGAAATTGATTTTAATTAATTAAATAATGGTAATTAATCAATTAAGGTTAATTAAATAAATAAAATTATTTATTTATTTAATTAAATAAAATTAATTATTTAATTAATTTTGGGAACTTGATTGGATTATTTAGGGAATGAATTTAGAAGAAAATAGATGATTAATTAATGATTAAAAAACCATTAATTAATAGATGAAAATTAGTGTTTTTAATGTAAAGTTGCAAGTTTGTCCATTTTAGGGTGTCTACATTTTCCCTTCTTTGATGCAATGTGGCTTGTCACAGTGTGTCAAAGATTCTTTATTTTGATCCTGCCCCAACTTCTCCTGGTGATAGCAAGTGTATTTATGCCCCCTCAACAAATTTGAGTGAAAAGTCGCGACATGAGCGTTAATTTCTTGAAACTGTAAATTGTTAATATGGGTATCTAACTGATCTTGAAAATGCTTCATTATGTCCCTGATATTGAGTTTTGAAGTTTCTAGGGTCCGGGAAGATAAAATTAGGTCCTAGAGGAATTAGGGTTTTTTCTAAACCTTTATAAATAGCTAGGTGGGCCATTCATTTATCACTTTGCACTCTTTGAGCTCTGGACTTTTGGTAAGTTTGTCTCCTATTTTCTCTACTTTTTCTAAGTTCTTTAAGCTATGGAGGGCGTTCCTGGGGTCGTGCACATGTCAAATCAAGTCCACACTTTTCAGCATCCAGTTGGTGTAGGACGTCCGGTGAGAGGGAGAGATTTTGGTCGTGATGGTGGGTGGTGGAAGGGTGGTGATGACGGAGATGATTCCAGTCCTGGGGGTTCTGGTGGTGGGGTGCGGATGAGGGGAGGAGGTAGTAGGTAGGTTGGATTAAGTGTCATCCTCGAGGAGGAGGCACCACAGTTGCTTCAAAGAGTGCATCCTCGCACTGTTGTTGTGTTAGCTCCGAGAGTAGAGGATCGGACAACTGCAGTTAATGTTGATATACGGGATGTGGAGATGAGGAGGTGGATATTGAGGGTTCTGGCTCTAGTGCCTTGACTAGTAGTAGCAGTACTAGCAGCAGTACTGGTGAAAGTGAGAGAAATGACTCATGGATTCTGAGGGGGAGGGGAGATGAGAGATTAGGGGACAGGGCAGAGGAGGGAGATATGGATGTTTCTATGGGGGGTGGATATAGATCCTTCTGATATGGAGAGACTCACTCAATAGGTGTCTGATCTTCAGGATAGAATTGTTTCTTCTGATGCTTGTGCCACTGCTTTAGAGAGTAGGGCTGCAATAGCTAAGGCTAGGGAAACTGTGGTAGAGCATAGAGAGCGATAGGCTCATTCTGAGGTCTGATCCTTTATTGACAGTGTACAGGATTCTTCTCATCGGGATGTATTTGACCGATTTTGGAGATCAGGGCGTGAGGCCTACAGAGAGATTGATTACTGGCGGCGCCACTATAAGGGCATTATTCCTTCAGCTCAGAGGGTTCCCAGCTATACTGCTTCATAGGGATCCAGTAGGACTCAAAGGTCCCAGAGTAGCGGTGTTGGTGCTCCCGGTCTATCACAGAGACCTACATCTAATATGCCACCCCCTTGTCCACCTAGCAGCGAGGGTCGTGGTAGCTCCTGTTGACATTGTAGACTTTACATTTTTGTTATCATGTACCATTTTTGTAGTGATGTTCCATTGATATACTCTCAGGCTTAGCGATGATTGTATCTCGACAAGCCACGGAAAGAGGGTGAAGAGTTTCTTGAAAAGAAACAATTGCCTCTTCATTTCCAAGAATTGAGATTGAGACAAAAAAGTATGAATTATTTAATAAAAAGGATGGATTATTGCCACATGAGTGACCTTTCATATAGAATTATGGAATTCTTTTTTAGGATAATCATTTCAATCAATTAAATAACTATTCAATTCATTTTTATGTATATTAGCTAAAGGGGGTGGAATTAATTTAATTTAAAAGAACTTAGGACTTTAGAATTAAATTAATTAATCATAGGGATTTTTAGCTAATAAACCTTGATAATTTAGGAATTAAATATAGTGTCAGATTTATGCAAATTTGGGTTTTCTGCATTTGAGACCAAGTCAATCAAAGTCAATTAGGAGGAGAAATTTCCTAGTACAATAGGACTTCGATGAAGAGAAAATTGAAGTAGCGCACCAAAATTGATTAGGATTATAAGGTGCCAATTTTGGGGTGGTACAGTGGGTTGAAGGGTCTGCCAGCTTTTGTTGTTGGAAGAATTAGAATGAAGTTGGGATTGATATCACTATTGATTAGGAAACTATAATCCTTAGTTTTCAATTGTGAAGGATCTCTGAGTTGAGGTCCTAGATTATGGTTTTTACCAATGGGAGCGTGTCTAGGAAACCGAAACGGAGCATCACCCATCCAACAACCTCTGGCATCATTTCTTCTGGGAGGAGGTCTATCAATTCTATGATTCAGATATTCTGAGGATCAATTTTGCAGTTTGACTCTACCCCCGGTTTGAAGGCATCCCCGCCCTCCCCTTATTCACAAGTCATGCAGACCATTTTGTAGGAATCTGTTACCCCAATGATGAATTTGAGTAAGTTGATGATGTCCTCTATTGTCTATTTGAATTACACATCTATATCTCCACCGGACATTTGTTGAAGGTTGTGATTGACCTTCTTTTCAAACCCTCCCCAACACCATTTTCATTTCTATTGATTGACCTCACTATTAGATTGAAGAATAGAGAAAAACTAGTCTTTTGAAGGCCGAAGTCCAAAATTGCACTTTTGGAGGCCGCAAGTCCAAAATCCCTGCCTTCGGTTCTCTTAGTGCAAGGTGGGGAGCACAAAGTTTGGCCAACTTTCGAAGGCCAAAAGTATGAAAGCCCGTAGCACACTTTTTGGCCAACTTTCAGAGGCCACAAGTCTAAAAGTAAATGCTAACTAGAAGCTTCCACTAGCCACTCTCGCTCGTGCTCGTTTGGAGGTGATATCTGATCTTTGGAGGTCTAAAGCTTATCGGAGGCCACAAGTCTAAGGATTATTATTTATTTGATCTTCTTAGGTCCAAAGCTTGTCAGAGGCCGCAAGTCTAAGGTTTGTTATTTATTTTTTTGTTGAAGGCAGTCTTGGATGTTCGGAGGTCGTTGGTCCAAATATTTTTCGAAGGCCGTAGGTCCGAAGCTTTGGCTCCAAGTCTTGGCTTTGAAACCCAAACCGAAAAGGTTTGGCTTCAGAATTATTCTCTGGATCAAAGAGTCAGTGCTTCCCTATTTCAGAAACTCAATCCTCTTCTCATCTCTACTCGGCTACTCCTGGTCTCAATCCTTTACTTGGCAGCCTCTACCTAGACATTGTGTTCTCTATATTGAGTCCATGGTTGCAAACAAATCAGGCAATCTACGCATTAATTAACCTCACAAACATTAAGAACATATTTTCTCTTCTTCAAGACGTGTGGAATTCTAGAATACACTTGTAGATTGCACAATTGATTGCATTCTTCCTTCACAGCGGGGAATGTTGTGCACAGCTCCTGATGATGCCCTTGGAATGTCTCACCTCACATTGCTTTCACTGTCACTAATAAATTTGATTAATTTTGTCAAAGAATATATTTGTAATTAACTACTAAAACTTAATGTAAAAACTAACCAAGCACTAAGCCTTTCAATATATATGTGCTTTTCTTAAAATTGTTATATTAGCTGAATTAATATTTCAAAACTTTTGAACTTGTAAATGCAGAAATCACATAAAATCTTAAAAGAGTGATCAAGGAGACAAGAACACCAAATTTTCTCGTGGAAAATATTTTCGAATAAAAAACCATGACACATCAACATCTTTAAAGAACAATAGACACCAGCCCGAATTACAAAAGAGAACACCAACTCTCAAAGAACACCAACCCTCTTCAAAGTACAAACTCCAACTAGCTGAAACACCAACCTCAATTTAGGCACAAACCCCTTGCAAAATTCATTAATGTTTAGAACACACAACTCTTAGAAATATATATCAATGACACACTGCTCCTTCAAATCTATTAACATATAAATCGCGCACCAAATATATACTCATTCATCTGCTAACAATAACCAAAGACAACAATCAAAGACCCCAAAAATCATTGCTCAAACCTCAAAAATTTCAATAGAATGATCTGATCTTTTTTTAGAAACCCATATATCGCATCACACCCTCTTTTGAAATGGCATCACCATCTCAAAATATATCGCATAGCATAAAATAAAAACATCCTCTTATTCAAACATTCACACCTGCTAGTAGTCTCAATGAATACGCACAGAAAAATTCTTCAAACATGTCACTCATATATTATTTTATTCTTTTTTTATTTACACCTTTTAAAAAGGTGGTTTAGACTCCCAGCTCTATTTTTTATATCTCATTTTTTCTCCCATTTCTACGTTGATCGACTCATTTAATAACACCACACACATTTTTTTAATTTCTTACCCACGGTTATAAGTCATAAAAATGAAACTCCAAAGACGCTCCCAGAAATTAAGAATTCATCTAATTTTTTAAAACTGAAGCTATGTATCAATTCCACCTGTATTCATGGCATATTTTATCTCCAAAGAAATTTCCAACAAATTAATGTTGATGGAGCACTTCATCAAAAAATGCTCCTTAATAAACACACGTCTAACGCAATCCAAACGGCCCAGCTGTAAATAATTCCTCTCTAAAACCAAACTGAAACTACAACCAAACTTGTTCCTCCTAACTTACTACACTCCCTTTGACATCAATGACAACCAAATCTACAACACTAAAATCAAACTACATAACTGAAATGGGACACAAAATGTAGCAATAAACACTTCCCTTAACTCCAATCTGCAATTTAGTGATGTAGTGAAATCACTCCTAACTTATCTCTCAAGAATTCAAATTGTCCTATGGTAAGGGTTAGTAAACACATCTACAATCTGCTCTTTAGTAGAAACGTATTCCAACTTAACTTTCATGTTACTAACTTGTTCTCTCATAAAATGATACTTAATAGGAATATGTTTAGTCCTAGAGTGCATAACAAGATTCTTAGAGATATTTATTCCACTCATATTGTCACAAAAGATAGATATAGTATGATCATACTCTACCTTGATGTCTTGATGTCCTTCAGTGTTTACGTCATCCATGGAACCTGTGTTAAGCTCAAGTAGTTCAAGCTCATCAAGCACCTCAAGCGCATCAGACACCTCAAGTAGCTCAACCAAACAATCAAATAGCTTAACCAAATTTCTATTACACTGAGATTTATAAGACCTCTATCATCAACCTTGGACATCAATGACAACATGCTTAATATTCGCAACCACGCATACATTCGGAAGCCTAAATACCTTAAGAAAAGTAAATACCTTACATATTGTAATCACCACTTCAATAAATGAACACAATATTACTACTCTACACCATACTCTATGTAAACATCGCACTCCTTTCCTTAAATCCAATGTTATTATATACAATATCTACAACAAACTAGGTCATATTGTCCTTAATTGCACCTAAAAAAATAAAATTGCAAAAGTTGTTTATGTTACCAGCACAACTATGTGGTTGGATATTATTGAAGAAGATGAATAATTGTACATGCAAGATGACATATATGAGTGAGGGCTACAGAAGCACACAAATGAAGAGAATGTGGAAGCATCTATAGAAAACAAGGATGATTTGTTCAATCTAAAAGATGGTTGTGAGATGCATGTCATCATGATGAATAGATCTTGGAACAACATATATAGAAAGGAATCCAAAAGCAAGTCCAAATAACCACGATGAAAAGGGAATTCTCTTTGACAATCCAAAGGAAGAGGAAGAACATTGCCTAGATTTTCCTTTAGATCTCCCTCTATAATAAGCCATGATTCCTATCTAATAGAATTCAAAGGACGTGTGCCACCTAGGCTTAACTCCAATCTAGTGAATACAAAATTTATAGGATTAATACACCAAAATTTGATAATGGAAGTCTATGTAGATATTTTCTTATACTAAATCTCTCAAAGGTCAATCCACATAATGCTCCTAAATAAATAACAAATTAGTTCAATGGAAAATAAAATAAGATATTGAAAAAGAAACCAAAATTTTGAAAAACATTATGAAGAAAAGACAATATTCTTCCTAGAAGAAGAATCAAAATTTGATGTTCTTGTACGCAATGGGATCAAATTTATGCAACACTCAACAAAGAGGGTTAGTAGCACCTATTTTAAATAGGGGAAATCAAATAGAAATAGCTACTAAAAACAAAATTGTGAATCAATAAAATGTACAGGCAAATAAGAGAAAACAAATGAATGCAAACCCAATTGCTTGAAGCTTCTATTGTCTCTCTCTACTCCTTCTGAAATGTTGTTTTTGATGCTCATTATTGGTGTGGGCATCGTCTATGACTTGGGAGCGTAGAGAATTTAATATTTGATTATCTGTGTGTGTGTGATCGCAAGATGGCTTTGATGCTAGAACCAATCTAACAGAGTAATGGCACATGTGAGCTTGAATTCATGGATCCTTCAAATGGTTATGAAGGGTTTATTTTATAGGAATTGAGAATGAGATGAACGGTTGAGATCAATCCCAGAGATAGGAAGATGAATGGTTGAGATCAAAGGGAACTGGAGAAGCCATCAGTAAACTCCACCTCCTCAACTGGGAGAGAGGAGATAGAGTTTGGTTAACTGAAGAGCTAGTTTTGAGTTACCTTTTAGAACTGAAGAGGTGGGTGGAGTTTCCCATGTGAACTGGAGACATGGGTGGAGTAACCCATGTGATCTGATTAAGGATTATCTCTTTGAAAATAAATGAATATTTAATTCATTTATGTAATTAAAGTTTTCAACATGTGAGATAATTGAATTCTTTTTATTTAGAATTGCTTTATTGAATGAAATTAAATTAATTTAATTGGAAGAATTTAATTAGTAAGTTTAAATATTTCAATTGAAACTATAGGAAATTGATTTTAATTAATTAAATAATGGTAATTAATCAATTAAGGTTAATTAAATAAATAAAATTATTTATTTATTTAATTAAATAAAATTAATTATTTAATTAATTTTGGGAACTTGATTGGATTATTTAGGGAATGAATTTAGAAGAAAATAGATGATTAATTAATGATTAAAAAACCATTAATTAATAGATGAAAATTAGTGTTTTTAATGTAAAGTTGCAAGTTTGTCCATTTTAGGGTGTCTACATTTTTCCCTCTTTGATGCAATGTGGCTTGTCGCAGTGTGTCAAAGATTATTTATTTTGATCCTGCCCCAGCTTCTCCTGGTGATAGCAAGTGTATTTATGCCCCCTCAATAAATTTGAGTGAAAAGTCGCGACATGAGCGTTAATTTCTTGAAACTGTAAATTGTTAATCTGGGTATCTAACTGATCTTGGAAATGCTTCATTATGTCCCTGATATTGAGTTTTGAAGTTTTTGGGGTCCGGGAAGATAAAATCAGGTCCTGGAGGAATTAGGGTTTTTTCTAAACCTTTATAAATAGCTAGGTGGGCCATTCATTTGTCACTTTGCACTCTTTGAGCTCTGGACTTTTGGTAATTTTGTCTCCTATTTTCTCTAATTTTTCTAAGTTCTTTGAGCTATGGAGGGCATTCCTGGGGTCGTGCACGTGTCAAATCGAGTCCGCACTTTTTAGCGTCCAGTTGGTGCAGGACGTCCGGTGAGAGAGAGAGATTGTGGTCGTGATGGTGGGTGGTGGAAGGGTGGTGATGACGGAGATGATCCTGTTCCTGGGGGTTCTGGTGGTGGGGTGCAGACGAGGGGAGGAGGTAGTAGGCGGGTTGGATTAAGTGTCATCCTCGAGGAGGAGGAGACACCACAGTTGCTTCATAGAGTGCATCCTCAAGCTATTGTTGTGTTAGCTCTGAGAGTAGAGGATCGGACAACTATAGTTAATGGTTATATATGGGATGTGGAGATGAGGAGGTGGATAGTGAGGTTTCTGGCTCTAGTGCCTCGACTAGTAGCAGCAGTACTGGTGAAAGTGAGAGAAATGACTCATGGATTGTGAGGGGGAGGGGAGATGAGGGATTAGGGGATAGGGTAGAGGAGGGAGATATGGATGTTGCTATGGGGGGTGGATATAGATCCTTCTGATATGGAGAGACTCACTCAACAAGTGTCTTATCTTAAGGATAGAATTGTTTCTTCTGATGCTTGTGCCACTGCTTTAGAGAGTAGGGTTGCAACAGCTGAGGCTAGGGAAACTGCGGTAGAGCATAGAGAGCGACAGGCTTGTTCTAAGGTCTGATCCTTTATTGACAGTGTACAAGATTCTTCTCATCGGGATGTATTGGACCAATTTTGGAGATCAGGGCGTGAGGCCTAGAGAGAGATTGATTACTGGTGACGCCACTATAAGGGCATTGTTCCTTCAGCTCATAGGGTTCCCAGCTATACTACTTCACAGAGATCCAGTAGGACTCAGAGGTCCCAGAGCAGCGGTGTTGGTGCTCCCGGTCTATTACAAAGACCTACATCTAATATGCCACCCCCTTGTCCACCTAGCGGCGAGGATGGGGGTAGCTCCTGTTGACATTGTAGACTTTACATTTTTGTTATCGTGTACCATTTTTGTAGTGATGTTCCATTGATATACTCTGAGGCTTAGCGATGATTTTATCTCGACACACTAATGTGTGTGTGTGTGTGTGTGTGTGTCTGTTGAGCAACTTCTTGTGTTCAGACTTGCAACCGTTCATTGTACTCAGATATTGAGATTTATATGAGATGTAGCTAGTGATTTTATATGATGTGCATTGATTTACTTTGCAATATGTATGGATCTACATGCTTTGTGCTTAAATGGTGAAATTTCTATGCAATGTGATCTATTATGCAGACTCTTAGATGGATGATTTACTTTTCGTATGATACAGACATGTGTATGCAGGATGGTGTTTAATGAGATGCGTTTTATATGAGATGTTTATGGATGCATTTGATTATGATTTCCCATGTATGCAGATGCTTTTATTTATTTTTTGTTTTCTGATGCACTTTAAATGGAATGGATGCAATTTGTTATGCACAAAATATCTGAGTAATGCATCTGTTAGTTAGAAGGAAGATAGTTTGTAATGTTCTCTGGGATCGATTGATAGATATGAATTGATATAAAGGATAAGTGACCCAATTTGCTGCCGCGTTTCCAATTTTTGTCATCATTGCAGCTCTTTTTTTTTTTGAAATTCCAAAGAGTGTCCAATACATCCAAATCTCAGACCATCTAGATACTGTTATGACCTCTTTATAACCGGAAGCAGTAGAGAGATTGAATAGAAAGAGAACTTACTGCACCCAGATATTGACCATCTGGATACAGCTATGTTCCCTATTTTGAAAAGAAAGAGAGCCAAAAATCACCCAAATATTGACCATTTGGATACCACTTTGTTCTCTAACCAATTGAAAAAAAAAAAAAGATAAAACCAAGATAAAATTGCACCTCAAAAAATAAAATTGCAAATGTTATTTATGTTACCAGCACAACTATGTGATTGGATATTACTGAAGAAGATGAAGAATTGTACATGCAAGATGACATATATGAGTGAAGGCTAGAGAAGCACACAAATGAAGAGAATGTGGAAGCGTATATAGAAAACAAGGATGATTTTCTCAATCTAAAAGATGGTTGTGAGATGCATGTCATCATGATGAATAGATCTGCGAACAACATATATAGAAAGGAATCCAAAAGCAAGTCCAAATAACCACGATGAAAAGGGCATTCTCTTTGACAATCCAAAGGAAGAGGAAGAACATTGACTAGATTTTCCTTTAGATTTCCCTCTATAAGAAGCCATGATTCCCATCTAATAGAATTCAAAGGACCTATGCCACCTAAGCTTAACTCCAAATCTAGTGAATACAAAATTTCTAGGATTAATACACTGAAATTTGATAATGGAAGTCTATATAGATATTTTCCTATATTAAATTTATCAAAGGTCAATCCACATAATGCTCCTAAATAAATGAGAAATTAGTTCAATGGAAAATAAAATAAGATATTGAAAAAGAAACCAAAAATTTGAAAAAACTTATGAAGAAAAGACAATATTCTTCCTAGAAGAAGAATCAAAATTTGATGTTCCTGTACGCAATGGGATCGAATTCATGCAACACTCAACAAAGAGGGTTAGTAGCACCAATTTCAAATGGGGGAAATCGAATAGAAATAGCTACTAAAAAAAAATTGTGAATCAATAAAATGTGCAAGCAAATAAGAGAAAACAAATGAATGCAAACCCAATTGCTTGAAGCTTCTATTGTCTCTCTCTACTCCTTCTGAAACGTTGTTTTTTATCCTCATTATTAGTGTGGGCATTGTCTATGACTTGGGAGCGTCGAGAATTTGATAATTGAATGTCTGTGTGTGTGTGTGTGTGTGTGTGTGTGTGTGTGTGTGTGTGTGTGTGTGTGTGTGTGTGTGTGTGTGTGTGTGTGTGTGTGTGTGATTGCAAGATGGCTTCGATGCTAGAACCAATCTGATAGAGTAATGGCGCATGTGAGCTTGAAATCTTGGATCCTTCAAATGGTTATGAAGGGTTTATTTTATAGGAATTGAGAATGAGATGAATGGTTGAGATCAATCCTAGAGACAAGAAGATGAACGGTTGAGATCAAAGTGAACTGGAGAAGCCATCAGTAAACTCCACCTCCTCAACTGGAAGAGAGGAGATAGAATTTGGTTAACTGAAGAGTTGATTTTGAGTTACCTTTTAGAACTGAAGAGGTGGGTGGAGTTTCCCATGTGAACTGGAGACATGGGTGGAGTAACCCATGTGATCTGATTAAGGATTATCTCTTTAAAAATAAATGAATATTTAATTCATTTATGTAATTAAAGTTTTCAACATGTGACATAATTGAATTCTTTTTTATTTAGAATTGCTTTATTGAATGAAATTAAATTAATTTAATTGAAATTAATTTAATTTGAAGAATTTAATTAGTAACTTAAAATATTTCAATTTAAACTATATAAAATTGAATTTAATTAATTAAATAATGGTAATTAATCAATTGAGGTTAATTAATTAAATAAAATTATTTCTTTATTTAATTAAATAAAATTAATTATTTAATTAATGAAATAAAATTAATTATTTAATTAATTAAATAAAATTAATTATTTAATTAATTAAATAAAATTAATTATGTAATTAATGAAATAAAATTAATTATGTAATTAATGAAATAAAATTAATTATGTAATTAATTAAATAAAATTAATTATTTAATTAATTTTGGGAATTTGATTAGAATATTTAGGGAATGAATTTAGAAGAAAATAGATGATTAATTAATGATTAAAAAACCATTAATTAATAGATGAAAATTAGTATTTTTAATGTAAAGTTGCAAGTCTATCCATTTTAGGGTGTCTACATTTTCCCCTCTTTGATGCAATTTGGCTTGTCGCAGTGTGTCAAAGATTCTTTATTTTGATCCTACCCCAACTTCCCTTGGCGATAGCAAGTGTATTTATGCCCTCTCAACAAATTTGAGCAAAATGTCGTGACATGAGCGTTAATTTGTTGAAACTGCAAATTGTTAATCTGCGTATCTAACTGATCTTGAAAATGGTTCATTATGTCCCTGATAGTGAGTGTTGAAGTTTCTGGGGTCCGGGAAGATAAAATCAGGTCCTGGAGGAATTAGGTTTTTTTTGAAACCTTTATAAATAGCTAGGTGGGATATTCATTTGTCACTTTGCACTCTTCGATCTCTGGACTTTTGGTAAGTTCGTCTCCTATTTTATCTTCTTTTTTCTGAGTTCTTTGAGCTATGGAGGGCATTCCTGGGGTCGTGCATGTGTCAAATCGAGTCCACACTTTTCAGTGTCCAGATGGCGCAGGATGTCCGGTGAGGAGGAGAGATTGTGGTTGTGCTAGTGGGCGGTGGATGGGTGGTGATGACGGAGATGATCCTGATCCTAGGAGTTCTGGTGGTGGGGTGCGAAATAGGGGAAGTGGTAGTAGGCGGGTTGGATTAAGTGTCATCCTCAAGGAGGAGAAGGCTATGGAGGAGGAGGCACCACAGTTGCTTCGTAGAGTGCATCCTTGCACTGTTGTTGTGTTGGCTTTGAGAGAACAAGATTAGAAAAATGCAGCTAATGTTGATATGTGGGATGTGGAAATTGAGGAGGTGGATATTGAGGGTTTTGGCTCTAGTGCCTCGACTAGTAGTAGCAGTACTAGCAGCAGTACTGGGGAAAGTGACAGAAATGACTCGTGGATTGTGAGGGGGAGGGGAGATGAGGGATTAGGGGATAGGGCAGAGGAGGGAGATATGGATGTTGCTATGGGGGGATGGATATAGATCCTTATGATATGGAGAGACTCACTCAGCAGGTGTCTGATCTTCATGATAGACTTGCTTCTTCTGATGCTTGTGCCACTGCTTTAGAGATTAGGGTTGCAGTAGCCAAGGCTAGGGCAACTGCGGCAGAGGATAGAGAGTGACATGCTTTTTATGAGGTCTGATCCTTTATTGACAGTGTACGAGATTATTCTCATCGGGATGTATTGGACCAATTTTGGAGATCTGGGCGTGAGGCCTAGAGAGACATCAATTGCTAGTGGTGCCACTATGAGGGTGTTTTTCCTTTAGCTTAGAGGGTTCCCATCTATACTACTTCACAGAGATCCAGTAGGACTCAAAGGTCCCAGAGCAGCGGTGTTGGTGCTCCCAGTTTATCACAAAGACCTACATCTGATATGCCACTCCCT
>MU226833.1:299521-310403 GCA_018584345.1 Thuja plicata | reverse complement strand
TATATATATATATATATATATATATTGATCACCTTCTTGTGTTCATACTTGCAACCGTTCATTGTACTCAGATATTGAGATTTATATGAGATGCAGCTAGTGATTTTATATGATGTGCATTGATTTACTTTGCAATATGTATGGTTCTACATGCTTTGTGCTTAAATGATGAAATTTCTATGCAATGTGATCTATTATGCAGACTCTTAGATGGATGATTTACTTTTCCTATGATACTGTCATGTGTATGCAGGATGGTGTTTAATGAGATGCATGTTTATATGAGATGTTTATGGTTGCATTTGATTATGATTTCCCATGTATGCAGATGCTTTTATTTATTTTTTGTTTCTAATGCACTTTAAATGGAATGGATGCAATTTATTATGCACAAAATATCTGAGTAATGCATGTGTTAGTTAGAAGGAAGTTAGTTTGTAATGTTCTCTGGGATCGATTGATAGATATGAATTGATAGAAAGGATGAGTGACCCAAGTTGCTGTCATGTTTCTAATTTTTTTTATCATTGCATATTTTCTTTTTTTGAAATTTCGAAGAGTGTCCAATGCATCCAAATCTCAGACCATCTGGATACTGCTATGACTTCTTGATAATCGGAAGGAGTAGAGAGATTGAATAGAATGAGAACTTACTACACCCAGATATTGACCATCTGGATACGGCTATGTTCCCTATTTTGAAAAGAAAGAGAGCCTAAAAGCACCCAAATATTGACCATCTGGATACCGCTTTGTTCTCTAACCAATTGGAAAAAAAAAAAGATAAAACCAAGATAGAATTCCAATGCACCCAGATCTCAGACAATCTGGATACCGCTATGAACTCTTGATTTTGAAAAGAAATACAAAAACCAAGATAGAATTCCAATGCACCCAAATCTCAAACCATCTGGATGTCGTTATGAACTCTTGATTTTGAACAAGCAGATAACAGAGAAGGAATGTCCAATTCTTTCCAAGGGTTAAGCTTAGATTGTGGAACTGTGCGTATGCTAGCTAAGTGACAGCGCCTACCGCATTTATCCTAAATCATCATGGCCCTAGAATTGAAGTGAAGATTCCACAGACAACAATCAAAAAAATAAGTGATGATCTATCATAGCTACTCTCCTCACTTGGTGGATCCTGGAGTAGCATAAGAACACAACCATGAAATATAGACTGACATCTGACTGACGACTGACCTAGTCAACATTTGTATTGTTCCTTGATTCAATTTTATTCTCTTGATTGGCTTGACTCTCTTGATAGGCTTGATATGCTTGATTTTCTTGATTGTGTCTGGTTTCAGTAATAGATGACTCATATAAGATTGGACTGTCTAGTTTTGAGCCTATCCATCATTGTGTAAGATGATTGATTGATTTTGATCATTTTTGGTGGTTGATCAAGCTATGTTAGATGGGCCCAATGCTGATTCACAAAGCTCGTGGTTTTAACATTTGATAGATTGGCTTAGTCGCTAGTTTGCTTGTTGATAGATTTGATAACTAATAAAGATGTGTCATATGGGCCCAATGCTGATTTGCAAATCTCATGGTTTTGAAATTTGATTGACTTGGTTTGATTTCTCTTTGCCTGTTTGATAACCAAGTTGGTTTTATTGCTTGGGATTTTGTAATTTTTTTATTGTTTTTTATGAAGATTGATTTTCTCAAGATTTTTTATCTTTTTAGGATTTTTTCAAGACATTTAGAATTGCCCCCTAGGCTGGTGGACCAGTACTAACCATGGATAAGTTTTGGTGCTCAGAGGGGATTGTGCTTTTGGATATTGTTTGGGTAGTCAGTCTTGCATGTGAAGTTTGCTAAAGCTTTTGATCTTGGATTTCATTGATGGTGAAGCTAGATTTGAACACTTGGTGCCTATTTGCCAAGTTTTCACCAAGATACCTACTCAATAGCACAAGTTTTCAAGGTTTTCACTGAGAGAGTGATTTTTTGATTTTTTTTTTGTCGCCAAGGTGCCTGTTTGCCAGGTTTTCACCAAGGTAACATTTTGTATTTTTTTACTTTTTTGGTATTTTCTGGATATGTAGATAGTTCCCTTAACCATTGAGACCTCAAGCGTAGAACCTATTGAGGTGCATGATTTTTATGTATTCAGGGAGTTGATCTCCTTCTGGTGTTTCCAGTTGGCATGCCCCACTCTGGGTAGAGTTGACAATGACATATGGTCCTAGCCAGTTAGGCTCAAACTTTCATGGTTTCACTTGCTCTGCTTGGTTCTTTTGATGTTCCATGAGGACGAGGTCTCCTACCTCGAATGTTTGTGGCCTCACTTTCTTATGATAGTTCCTTCTGAGGCAATTTTGATAGCCTTGTAAGTGGTTGAATGCATTTTTTCTTCTTTCATCTAACAGTTCCAGTTCACTGAGACTTGCTACTCTATAGTCTTCATCTGAAATCAGGTTCTTTAATGATATTCTCAAGGATGGGATTTCCACTTCGAGGGGTAGGACTGCCTCTGATCCATATACTAAGGAGAAAGGAGTGGATCCTATAGGTGTTCTCACACTACTTCTATATTCCCATAATGTGAGACTAAGCAGCAAATGCCAGTCTTGCCCTGATTCATTCATTGTTTTCTTCAAGATTTTCAAAATGGTCTTATTTGTTGCTTCAGCTTGGCCATTCCTTGAGGATAATATAATAAAGAGAAACCTTGTTTGATTTGGAACTATTCACAGAGATCTTCAACATATTTGTTTTGGAAAGGTGTACCATGATCTGTCAAGATGGTTTGAGGAATTACATACCGACAAATGATATGGTTGAGTATGAACATTGAGATCTGTTTTCCAGTTATGTAGGTGAGGGAAATTGCTTCCACCCATTTAGTGAAGTACTTTGTTGTTTCTATGATGTATTTATGTCCATTATCTGAAGAAGGTGTAATCTTGCCAACTAGGTAAAATCCCCGCATAGAAAATGGTGATGGTGAAGTGATAGGATTTAGTTCTTGGGCTGGTGCATGCATGAAGTCTCCATGAATCTGACATTTCCTACACCTTTGTACATACTTGTTTGCATCTGTCTCTATTTTGGGCCAGTAGTATCCCATGTAGATGATCTTTTTAGCTAAGTTATTTCCACCTCCGTGGGTTCCACAAATTCCTTCATGTACCTCGTACATAGCTCTCTTGGATTCTGTGGAAGTGAGACATCATAATAGAATTCCATCTAGACTTCATCTATATAGAGTAGTTGTGAGAATGGTATACCTAGAGGCTTGGCGGATAAGGGAATTTTTTTGGTTACTAGACAAGTCAGGAGGTAAGACACTAGTTTGGAAGTAATTATACACATCATGGTACCATGGGGTTTCAGGACCAACAAGGACACACGCTGATTATATGATTTGTGCTTGATGTGATGGCATCATGAGTTTCTCCACTAGAAACTGGAATCTGGTTTCATTTCCTGGCATATCGATTAGTGATGCTATGGTAGCCATCGCGTCTGCAGCTTTATTTTGAGCCCTTGGTATTTTCTCAAAAAATATGTATTGGAACTTAGTGCGCAACCTGTCCATCTGTTCTATATATGGTATTAGCTTCTCATCTTTTGTCATATAGTCATTGTTGACTTGGATAATGACCAACTTTGAATCTCTATAGACCTTAAGGTTCTTGATTCTCCATTGAATTGTTGTCTTTACTCCGATGACTAGTGCTTTGTATTTGGCTATGTTGTTTGTGCATTGGAAGTTGAGTCTGAAATATTTTGAAATTGCATCATTGTTTGGAGTGATGGGTACTATCTCTTCTCCTACACCATGGTTCATGCATGACTCATCAAAGTATAGTTTTCATGTCTCTATTGTCGGTTGTAGTGTCAAAATAGACTCATTTGGAAAGTCAGAAATGATAGGTTGATGATATTGAATAGGTGCCTCTTCCAATTGATCTACAATCACTTGCCCTTTGATGGATTTTATGTCTACGTACTAAATGTCAAACTCGCTTAAGATCATTACCTACTTTGCAAGTCGCCCAGTGAGTGTTGCTTTGCTTAGTAGATAATTTAAAGGATCAATATGTGCTATCAACTTTGTTTGGTGGCTCAACATGTAATGCCTCAGCTTCTGGGAAGCGAAGACAACTATGAGGCATGATTTTTCAATTGGCATATAGTTGAGCTCATAGCCTACCAATGTTCTGCTTAAATAGTAGATAGCTCTCTCCTTGCCAGTGTCATGTTGTGCTAAGAGTATGCCTAATGCTTATTCAGTTGCCAAGATATATAGAAGCAATGTCCTACCTTGGACTGGTGGCACCAATATCAGAGACTTGAGTAGATATTCCTTGAATATTTGGAATGCTTGTTCGCATTGTTCTGTCCATATGAATTTGATGTCCTTGTGTAGTATATGTTGGAATGGGTGGCACGTGTCTGCTAGCAAGGCTATGAAACACCTGATAGATTGGAACTTTCCTTGTAACCCCCTTAGTTGCCTTAGGTTGGTCGGTGGTGGCATGTCCAATAATGCTTTGACTTTCTCTGGGTCTACCTCAATGCCTCTATGTGACACTATGAACCCCAATAGCTTCCCTGCTGTGACCCTGAATGCACATTTCTTAGGGTTTAAACCAACCTTGTATTCCCGCATTTTTTCAAAGATGGCTCCCAATACTTGTAGATGATCATTTCTAAGCATTGACTTGGCAAGTATGCCATCAAAATAGTCCTCCATTGTCTTGTGGATGAGATCTTGAAAGATGGTTGTCATGGCCCTTTAATATGTTGCTCTAGCATTTTGTAGACCAAATGGCATGACATTCCAACAATAGGTGCCCCATGCACATGTAAAAGTTATTTTGTGTTGGTCCTATGGTGCAATCCATATCTAATTATACCCTGAAAATCCATTCATGGGTGATAGCATTTGATGTCATGTTGTTAGATCTACTATCATATCGATGTTAGGCAAAGGAAAGTCGTCCTTGGGACAAGCTTTGTTAAGATCTCTAAATTTTGTGCAAATTCAAATCTGACCATTGTGCTTGGTAACTGGTACCAAATTAGATATCTAGTTTGTGTATGGGATCGGTCTTATGAAATTAGCATCTAGGAGCTTTTTCAATTCTTCCTTGACTAGTAATGCAACATGGGGATGCATCTTTCTCAGCTTCTGTTTGATGGGTTTGGCATTGGGTAGCAATGGGAGATGATGTAGCACAAGCTCTGGATCTAATCCAGGTATGTCTGAGTAGGACCATGCAAAATTGATCTTCCTTTCCTTGAATAAACTGATGAACTATTCTCTCTCCTCTGTGGTGAGTGATTTTTCTAAGTAGATGTTCTTTGGGTTCTTGTCATCACCCAAGTTGACTTCTTACATTTCTTATGCTAATAATGTTGACTTTTCCTCTGTCAAGGGGAGGAGTTCCTGCTTTCCATCTTCTAGTGCCTCAGTGAGGTTTTCACTAGAAGATACGTCTTGTTTTGTCTTTTTATCAATTTTTTGTTCCAGTAAGCGCCTTTCGATTTTCACTTACTAACGATTCTTTTTTCTTTTTCAATTGTTTTTTATGACTAGAAAGAGGAGCTTCCTCCCCAAAGTATGATGATCTGTCAAGTTTGATGGAGAAACCTGTTTTATGGTCTCTTGAGTGCATTCCCTCCCTAAGTCCCATGAAGTCTACAATAGCCTCATCATTCTCGAAGGTATCCTGTCAGGCGGTCCTTGTTGATCCCACTCTATCAGATCTAGGTGTACAAGACATAGGCCCTCATGGTGGGTTGACTCTGTTTGGTTGAATGGGACAATGAAGATGGTTCTGAAAAACCTAGACTGTGGTGTGGACGCATCACCTAATGAATTTCTATCAATATGTTTATCGATACATGGTTGATTGTCTATGGTTAATTGGCTGAAAAAATCGTCAAGGTGTATGGTAGTGGTTGACCGAGGGGAATAGTTTGGGATTGATCGCTTGGAGTCGTTAATGGATCTCCACTCGTACTCATGGGAGTCAGTTTCGCTGGAATGCTCATTGGATGTCTCACTTCCCTTGTTATTGTGGATTTCTTGGCTGAGGGTTAATTGGGATTGAGAGGTTCCCACTTCGGCTGGCAACAACTTTTAAAGTATGTTGTTGATTAAGATGTGTTCCGAGTTTTTCCCCCGGTGTAACTCTTCTATTTTTTTCTTGATCAACGGGTATGTCTTGGGTGATAAGACTGGTTCTTTGTTTCCCATAGCCTAACCCTCTCTTGTTTTTCTGGGTTTGTGGCAGAGACAATTCCATTAAACCTTGTTGTCTTTCCCCCAGACCAGTTGTACCATCATACCCAAACCTTTGTAGCATTGTATAGCCAGCTCCATAGGTTGATACAGGTAGGGTTGTTGAAGTGTCTCTTGTAGATCTTGATACAACCATGTATTGATATCTGGATCAAATGGGTTCTCTTCTACAATGTCTCCCCATCTGATGAAGGTTGTGGGTGGACACCTGAATAGAACAGGTTTTGGGGTTTCTGTTGTAATAGCTGGTTGTGGCATGTCATATGTTCTTGGGCTCTGAGGCATGTTTGTGGTAGTGAAATCTTCCTCGTAGCTATATTAACCACATCCCTTGTCAGTAATGGATATTTTCCCCACTCTTCTAACGATATCTTTGGGAATTAAATTCTATGGGGATGGGATACTTGCCTCTTGGTTCAAGGGAACCTGGTTGTCAGTACTGGTTTGAACTGCATTACAGTATTGGAATGGATTTGGATCTCCCTCAATAATGATTTCTTCCCCTTGGTGTGGGAACTTGATGCACTGATGATATTTTGAGGGTACAGCTTGCATCTCATGTATCCATTATCTCCCTAGTAACATGTTGTATCCCAACTCTAGGTCTAGGATCTGGAAGGGAGTGTTCTTGACAACTGGACCAATCCGGACAGGTAGAATGATAATACCTTTGGAGGATCTTTTATCTTCATCATAGGCTCTAATGTTAATCCTTCTTGTGACATCAATACTGGATACCAAGTAGCCTAATTTCTTGATTAACTTTAAAGTACAAATGTTTAATCTAGCCCCACCATCAACAAGGACTCTACAAATTGTGTTTTTGATGACTTGGACAATAAATTGCAAGGGGTCATTATGCAAGGGTTTGTGCAGCAGCAGGTCATGGTCTGTGAATGTTTCATGCTTGTTGGATGCTATATGGTTAACCATCGTTTGGAATCTATCAGGGGTTATGTCCCTTGGGATAGTTATTTTCTGAAGGGCTTGGTAAAGTTCTTGTTTAAGCTTCGGAGATATGCGCAAAAGGTCAAACGTGGAGATTTGGGCAGGTGTGTGCTTTAGCTGATCCACTAAGATTTTCTGTGGATCTGAGGTTGCATGAGGGTTGACTGGTGTAGTAGATGAGGAAGGTGCTCCTTGAAAGACAAATCTTGTACGACGTGTGTTTACAGCACATTTTTCACCTTGGTCTCTGATAGTGATGGTAGCCACATGGCTATCTGAACGATTTAGGCAATTGATAGTGTTGTCACTATTGGCATAAGTGTAGTTGACCTATTTTGATTGTCCACCAGACCCAGAGGTTTTCCCTTTATTGTGATATGGAATGTGTCATTGAATAGCATATGATCAGTGGTTCCTTTCATTTGGATGTTGGTTACGTCAATGACCCATGTGTCAATCAGATCTTGGATGGTGTGTTTCAATCGATAACAGTTGGGTGTCTTTTGTCCCTTCACTCAATGAAACTCACAGAAGTCATTATCATTGTACCACTTTTGGTTGATTGCACCATGTTCATATTCCTTGATTTCAGGGAGAGTGATATTGTTGGATTGTATTAGCTTTCATAAGGTTGATTCTATCGACTCTTATAATGGTGTGAAATCTCATTTTGGGAACTAAAACTATGGTTAGCGTTGAGCCTGTGGTTGATTGTTTGACATAGTGGTCGCTTGGACAGGGATGGTTGAGTTTGAGTGTATTCTTGTGGAGTGGGCACCGTGGGTTGTTGGTTAGCCGTAGGTGCACCTTACAGGGACACTTTGGGTTGGGTGTAGTTAACCATTTTCACATCAACGACACCATCATTGGTGACATTTTTGTCTTTTTTCCACCACTTAGCTTTGTCCGTTGCAGTCTTGTTTGTATTCATTTGGGTAGGATCTGCGAGGACACCTCATTTGACCAAGTTTTTCTCACAACAAACTCCTTGTTCGATGAGTTGTTTAAAGTTTGGAGCTAACTGCAATTCTATTGTAAATGACATGTCTGGAATCAGATTGTCAGAAAACATGACTATTAGGTCTTTCTTAGGTACATCATACGTGATTCTGTTTGTAGTATTCCTCCATCATTGTAGGAATTTTACAAAAGACTCCATCTTTTTGTTTGATATCACAAAGGTCCTTGATGCTGACCTTGCACTCGATGTTATGATGGAAGTGAGTGATAACATTTTTAGCCAATTCACCCCAAGATAGAATGCCATGAGGTAAATATGAAAACCATTCTCGAATATGCTCAATAGGGTTGGTATTGCCCCTATATTTGTCAAATTTTGGCACCAAGAAGTGAGTTGGGAATGGAGACATGTGAAGAGAGTGATCAAAGGAGTATGGGTATAAATCCTCTGCGGTGTAGGATTTAGTTTGCCCTTGATTTTGCATATCCATCATTTGGGTTTGAAGGTTTTGCACTTGTTGGATCAACATGTTTGTTTGAGACTGAGGATGATTTATGACATTTTACCTCTGTGTTGTAGTAGGTATGAGGTTGCGCCTCTGTATCCCTTGAGTAGGAACATAAGACCTCATCCTTGGGACTTGATATGTATTTCCCAACAAAAGATTCTAATATGGGGGCACGTGAGTGGCCCAAGGTTGATTTGTTGTGTTTGTTGTTGGGGTTGGGGTTGGTGTTGTTGCTGAGGGTGGGATTGTTGTTGTTGGGGTTGAGGTTGTTGTTGTTGTTGAAGCTAGGATTATTGTTGTTGGGGTTGAGATTGTTGTTGCTATTGAAGCTTGGATTTCTACTGCTGGGGTTGAGGTTGTTGTTGTTGCTTAAGCTGGTATTGTTGTTGCTGGGGTTGAGGTTGTTGTTGTTGCTGCAGCTAGGATTGTTGTTGCTTGGGTTGAGGTTGTTGTTGGGTGAGAAAAGGCGTAACCTTGGGTGGGCATTAACTGAAAGTTAGACCTGCAGAGATGGATCCCTGTGGGAATTATGTGTTGACCCCAAGGATAGTAGGGATTGACTGTAGTAGTGGCATGGTTGCAAAAGGTCACTTCTTGTTGGTGGGATTGAGGGCATAGCATGAGAGCTTGATTGGTCAGGCCATAAGGAAGAGGGTTGAGGCATACTAGTGACCATGGGTGCACTTAGTTGAGAACTTGTCATTCTTTGTGTGGAAGACGTGCTTGCTTGGTTTGCGGAAATGATTTGATTGGACACAGTTTGTGTTGTTGTCGATGTTGTCAAGGATGGGAAGATTTGAGATACCATAGGTTCTGTTTGACAGGGTTGGGTAGTGTTTTGACCTGCGAGAGGGTTTTCGGGCCATATGGTTGACACATTGAATTCATCAAGGAGTTTGACTCCCTTCTTTATCAACATGGCTAAGAAACATTTAGGGTTCCTCTATACAACAACATGAACCACTTATGCGGAATAGGTATCTTTCTCTATATCTTTGAGCTCCTCCTCTGTGACTGATGACATGTAACTGATTGAATGTTTGATAATGTTAAGTTGAAGATGATGCAAGACATTAAATCAGTTAATGGTTTGTATTGTCATTGATGTCAACTTGATATAATTTGTATGGTAATATACATAATGCCAAAGACTTCAGAGAATTAATGGAACAAAGGTTATTCTTTCAGAAATACATAAAAGTCAAGTATTCACCAAGTGACAGACTACACCGGTGGAGTGCACACCATCGGTAAAGATAGAGATAAAGTCACAGTGATGCCCGACAAGCAGAAGACAGTGTTGCCCGACGAAGCAAAATCACAGGATGCCCGACGAGCTAAAAATAGTATTGCCTGATGAGAAAGATCCAATGATGCCTGACAAACAAGGATCCCAAAGCTAACTAAAGTTGTACTGATAGAAATGGCAGTTGTCACCAGTGATGAATTACAGAATTGACCGACAGAACAGAGAGATCAGAAAATGACAAAATATCTAGCTAGCAGAGCTAAAGGATAGACTTAACTGGTTGTTTGATTTGTTTTATTCGACCATAGTTAAGTAAGTGATTTGTATAGTTGGCAAGAAGATAACTACGAGATAAATCAGGAGTTAAAGCCGTAAATCAATTTGGATGGATTGTTTTTCATGCCAAGAATCAAGAATCAAGAACCTAGAATTAAGGAATATCATGTCTATATAAGAGACAAGCATAATTCATTTCCACAAGCAATCAGATACACGAGGGAGTGAACTAATAGAAGATGCTAAAGAGAAACTAATGAAGGATAAACTTCATGCAGTCCTAATCAATCAAGCTAAGGGAGAGCTAAAGAATTCTGCAGACACCGACGAACAGAAAAGCACAGCATCACAGAGCAGAAAGAGTTAAGTACAAAGGAATTGAATTGATACATTGATCAGAAAGATATTGTAAGTAAATAGATCGAAAAATCTGCAATTCAGTTGCATTAGAAACAGGTCATTTTGTTTCAGTTTAACCATTGAAGCATTAAGTCTCTTAACAGAGCGGGACTTAACAGTCTTTTGTAATTGAGGTATATCCTTACAGATTACCAGAAGGTTGACTCATGATAGTAGCATCGGTCTTACCTAAAGCCTATTGATAGTCTAAGAAGGAGGTTGATTCAAGGATGGTAGTAAGATTAGCATAAAGCCTATTGACAGTCATGAG
>MU226833.1:286304-299471 GCA_018584345.1 Thuja plicata | reverse complement strand
ATAAAAATCCTCTAACAAGGTCACACTTAACCATGTGTTTGTAACCTTTAACAGGGTTGGCTCCTAACAGGGCTCACTTCAGAAGAGTGAAAATTTGGGGTACCAGTCCCAGTGGTTTTTCCCTTAATAGGGTTTCCACGTTAAAATCCTTGTGCTATGTGTGTATGGTTTATTACTTTAGTGTTTTACATTTCACATAAGCATTTATGGATTGATTGGTATACTCTGCATATTTACTGAGTATCGGTAAATACAGTTTACTGCTTATCGGTTATTAAGGAGAAGGACAGACAAGGTAAACCGACAGACAGTTATTTATTTCAAGTATTTCAAAGGCATACATCTTGTAGGGACTTAATAATCTAAGGTGTATTAATTGGTGGATTGAAATTTAAAGGATAAATTTTTGAGGCCACTGATTCACNCCCCCCCCCCCCCCCCCCTCTTAGTTATTACTAACAGTGATTTCATGGAACAAAGTTGGTCTACGGGGATTCTCAATGAATAGAGAAGGATTGATATTTCTGAAAGGATCATCCTCTCGCTCTATTTCCCAAGTGGGGAATCTGTTGATATATGACTCACCAAGTTGAGTTTTATCCTTCGACCTTGTGTAAGGCCCTCCATGAGGTGTTTGACACATAGTGTGGTCCAGATTTTGTGACTAAAACAAGTGATATAAAGAAAACAAAAAAGGATAAGCTTTCTAGGAGAGTCTAGGTTATGTTTGGACAAGGGTAATTCTAAGGACAGATGTTGATTTATCTTGATCTCAAAGTTTTAATGATGTAAGAATAAGATTCGTCAAACTTTGTCTAGGACAAAGTCACTAATAGAGATAATGATGATGTTGAGATAATGGGATCAAGATATTTTGAGTCTGAACTTTTGAACTAACAATGCTTGGACAATAATCATGCCTTCCAAGAGTGGATGATCTATAATGTTTAGAGATTCACACAATATTATTGGCATTTTTTTTGGATAGACACTAGTCTTTGACATAAAATGGAGAGTATTTTCAAGGTTTTAGGTCAAAACAGGTGTTAAAAAGTCTCTGGTCAATTGCAGTAAAACTCTACCAATTGCGGTAAAGTGACTGGTCGATTGCGGTAATTGTTATCCAAAATTTCCCCATCTGGTTAATCTTTGGCTACAGGTGGAGTAAATGTGGCTCACACAAGGGTAGATCCCAGCCTATGAAAATCTTTAAATTTTCTGGTCTTGGTTGTGTCCTCTGTAATCTTTTCAGCTCTCTAGTTTGCCTTGTTCATGAAAAATAACCTAAGTATGCAAAAAACCCTATGTGAATTTGGTATAAACCCTAGTTGCTTGGCCATGCCTTTCTATTTTCTCATTACCTTTTCGGGCCCCTTAAGTTCCTTATATTCCATGTGCGCATTTACATTTTCCTTTAGTCTCCTAGTCGCATAATGGAAAAGGAATATTCCACTTTATCTGGCAACCCCGAGACTACCTCTAGTCTCATGATCTCGTGAAGAGAAAGAATATTCTCATTTGATCTAGAGACTCAGCGATGATCGTTGGATCATGTTTGATCAAAGGGTAGTCTCTAAGTCTCCCAAAGTAACCCGACATTAGCAAAAGATCCAGAGATTTTGTGACTTGGTGTATTTCTAATCCTCCAGATCCAACTTGAGTTCAAGTTGGATCAGGTTAAGATCCTTTTACTCGCGTAATCTCATGAACTAACCATGATCAGACAAAGTGATAAGAGATTGTGAGACTATTTAGTCACCAGGTCTCTGACTGAAATCATGGTTAGAGGGCGGGTTTGGTCAAAGGGTCAAGGACTGCAGCATTGGTAATCATCGGCAAATCACAGTGTGACATATGACAGTAGGCAGGCCCATTTTTCATGTTTGTCGCTGAGTCTCGTAACCACGGTGGAATATTCCAAATCATTCAGCAATTATGAGATTGTCGTTAGTCTCTTAGTCTCATAAGGAAAAGGAATATGTCGAAGTCATTTAGAGACTTCTCGACAGCCGTTGATCTTGGTCAGATCTTGTGGTGGTCACCAAGTCTCTGAAAGATTTCACATTTTATGAAAAGGTAAGGAGATTACATGACTACATTGTCATCAAGTCTCGTAAAGAAACCAAGGTTAAGAAAAAGGTCTGGCGAATCGGAGACAAAGGATTCAATGAACCATGGTTAAGATGAGTCAAAGCTGAGTTAAGGCTGAAATCAACGCAAAGGTAATCTCTGTGCAAATTTGAAAGGATCAGACGGTTGGTGTTATGGCTTGAAGAAACGATGCAGTCTATTTAATGTATGAGGTAATGCGCCATGATGCCACGTGTTCCTGGTCTGATATACTTAGTTGCGTTATCACTGGATGAAATTAGGGTTGCAGAGAGATTTAAGTACAAAGATATGTTTCTGACCGTCGATGCAGTTGAATATCTCGTGGTGGTCGCTAAGTCCCGTAAAGGAATGGAATATTCTCTTATGATTTGGAGACTTAGCAATAGTCATCCGATGCAAATATGATCTTGTGGTGGTCGCGTTGTCTCATAATGAACCCAGAGTTAACAAAGACATCTCGCGACTTGGATACTGAGGCAAATTGAAGACCCAAGGTTAAGGGTTAGTCTGATGAGGGTTAAAGGTAAAGGCATTGAAGCAGAGATCGACAGCTGTGTTTAAAATAGGAGATTCAAGATTTTTCTCGGTCGTTGATACAGGAATCCACACCACCTGTGACCATTAAAGTTTAAATATTCAAATATATGAATATCTGATTCTCAAAGTTCATGGTGGTGGCGTGAATTCTCATAAAACAGACAGAGAGATGGTCGAGCCAACTTCTCATAGGCACATTTACGGTGATCAATAAGATGTTCAAATAAAAATTTGATATTTATGAGGATATTTTCATGGCATTGATGAGAAGAATTGACAGTATTAGGGTTTCTGATTATTCTATTGCAAATGTTTTAAAACCCTAAATTCTAAAATTAGATTGACTACTGAGCTTGTGTGGTAGAGGAGTAGTGTATATAAGTTACTTCCAGAGATTTTTAGTTTAGATTTTTCCATCTAGTGTAAGTTTTTTGTGGCATTTTCTCTGCCCCTAAGTTTTCATGTGTTAGTTATCTCATTGAATTGCAAATATTGTAAAGGCTTTTTGTGACATTCTTTCTATCCCTGGGTCTTCTTGTTTGTACTTCTCTTACTGGAATATAATACAGAGATTGGTATTGGAATGAACTTGGAGTTCCTGAGCCCTCTTTCTTTCTGCAATATTGTGTACTACTATGGATGATCTGATTTAGATGAGTTTGTGGATATTCTTCAGTCCCCTGTCATTTTGTCTCATTCATGTGCCTGATTGCAGAAGTGGATGTTTGTTTGTAGGTCATAGTCCATGTCTATTTATAGTGAATATGCTATTATTTGTGAAATCATTTCTTTCCCTAAATAGCCTCTGTTTATCTCAGACCTCTCTATGAAATACTTATGCAAGCCTATCTAGAAAGTTGTGTTCTATTAGATTCAAGTCCTCTTTCTAAGATTGATTGCTATGTTGTAATTCATAAAATTACCTTCGGTGTATCACCTAGTAGGATAGTTTTCTTATCAGTTATTTCCCTTCCATGCATTCTTTCTATCCCTTTTCCCTCAAGAATTTACTTTCATGTTAAGAAGAAAATTTGGGTGATTATCCAAGAGGAACCGGCCTAGAACCTGGAGGAAGTCCAACTCAAGGTTATATTGTATCTTATAAGTCATCTTTGCAGCAGAGATGTCATAATAGTCCCACAATTCTGGCATGCCCGTTCGGACTGTTAAAAGAAATTCATATTCAAACCCCTCCCACCTTGGTCGTAAAAATTTTGGCACGCCCGATGGGACTCATAAAAGAAGTTCATATTCAAAGCCCTCCCACCTTGGTCGTAACAATTCTGGCACGCCTAGTGGGACCACAAAAGAAGTTTATTTTCAAAGATATGTTATCTCTGATATGATGATAACATAGTACAGACCTAGAAGAGGTCATTGTGTTGCATATCTGGTGACTCTAGAAGGTCTATTGGTTTTCAAAGATCAAGTGCTGGTATGTTTCAAATCTTTCATTTTCAAAATTCTAGCTAATTGCATAAGTAGACATGTCAAGTTATTATGGATAATCAGGTTACTCACCATCCTATCATGAGAATAATACTCAATGGGCTAAGCAGCCATATAAGAATCATCCAAAGCCTTCTTTTACCCCCAAGCTACCATATCATAGCAGGGTGTCAATATGTTCAATATGCCCCTAATCAATATATCCTTGCACATGTTCATGAGCATAATCTCCAATGGGAGGCATCATGGGCACAAAAGATACAACAAGAGAGTCAAGAGATGCAGACTCATCATGCTTGCCACCCACCCTCCTCCGCTCATCCTAATTGGTAGCATACCCAGAACTATAACCAGTCTCAAGGAGGCTATTCCATGCCTAAACAACACACAAATATTCCCAATCAGACCCAAGGCTCAAACCTTTTGTTAAGAAAGGAGTGTGAAAAGACAAAGAGTTTGTTGTTCGACATGATTAAGCAGTTATCTGAGATCAGGGAGAAGCAAGACATAGATGATCAAAGATATGAGAAAGAGTTAGTTTCTAACCAAATGGAAAAGGCCCTTGGTGATGAGCAGCAAATGAACCAATGGAAAGAAGAGCTTAAACACCAAACTGATATTGAGACAGCAAAGCTGAAATCATGAATTGATGAGCAAGAGGCTCTTAAATCTAAAATTCCAAGATGGAATGCTCATCTCTCCCAAAATCCTACACATGAAGAGCCTATAAAGTGTTCATTTCCAAGCTTTAGTGACATCCTTCAAGGACACGAACCTATTATAGAGAAATTGCAGCCTTATGATGGTCAATAGCAGCCAAAGGATTATATTGAGATAGAGCTAGCTACAAAGGAGCAACACCAAGATGACAGGGGCTTCGATCTTCCAAGCCTCAAGGAAGGTATGCCTTCTATGTCTACCCTTAAGCCTTCTCAATTTCCCATCCCAAGTTTTAAGGCAAAAATTTCTTTCCAAGAGCCTATACTTGAGGAGTTTCAGCCCACCACTCTGCAAGGGCAGTCTACTCAAGAAAATTGTCTATCCCAAGAGACCCTTCAGGCTTCTAAAGATAATGAACTACCATGGCAACCTCAATGGACCCTACCTCCCGGCTATAAGATGCCAAGTCTTTTCAAGGATATTGATCAAGTATCATAGCAAGGACCTATGGTAGATGAGATTTCATGTGATAGGGAGGAAAGAAAATCAGAGGTATCAGTTTTGAGTGATGACTGTGATAGATTGGGACAATATGATGAAGGTATGGAGATTAATGCCCAACCTAAGCTCTTGGTTGATAGTTTTTATGAGCTTTCCCTTTTCATTGATGAAGAAGAAGACATGTCATTACCCATGGTTGAAGGTCAATTAGAACAAAAGGTTCAACATCAACGAGGGATTGATAGAGAGGAAGATGTCATGTCTTGGTCTGATGGGCTGCCTAGTTTTGTTGAGCGAGATGAGAAAGATACAGTGATGCCCCCATCTATTTTTTGCCATAGTTAGAAGGGTGTGATCCTAATGATATGCTAATTCATGAGCCTACAAATATGGAAGAGATTTTCCAAGAAAAGAACATAGACAAAAACCTTGAAGAAAATGATTTCTCCAACATCATAGAAGGTTTTTGTGACAGATTATGTGAGGAATCCCTATTCCCTGGAGCAGAGATTCAAAGTTAAGTGCCTATTGAAAGAGGCCTAGTCTTGGATTACTCTCTTTCTGAAGATCTTATACATGAATATAAATTGGAACCATTTCCATATCTTCAGGGGATTAACGGTTATGAAGAGCTTTTTTCTTGCTCTATTGAGGATAAAGATCCTCTGTCCAAGGAGAATGAGTTGACAGGATTGCTTGTACTGCAGTTTGACTCTCAAGATTTGAGTGCAAATCATAAGAAAGATCCCATCAAAGAGAACCCAAAGTTTTTCATCTCGAGAGGTTGTCCCATCAGATACTTGGCCCAGAGGGAGTTTACCAAGACATCTCCATATAATCAATTTGAGGTGAGTAAACTCAATCCTATTTTTGCAGAGGCAGTTCTATGTTTTTTGACATATTTTTATGTGCCTCATATCCTACTGACTATCCTTATGCATTCCATGAAAAATAGAAGGGTAGTTATTTTAACATTCCAGTGAATGGTTTTGTTTAACCAGATTTCTGCACTGGTTAGTTTAGGTTAGGTTAGTTTCCCTGCTTTCTTCCTTCTTTTTAGTTTAGTTTCCTTCTTTCCAAGAAGTGCTTGTGCACAGTTCCTGGTTCCTCTTCCTAGTTTCAATCTTTTCCATAGGTTTTTTTTTTGCTTATAAGATGACTCTATGCCCAATGGATGTCAAAGGCTACTGGTTCTCAATGTCTAGCAGGCAGACATCCTGTAGAAATCGCCAAAATATTATCCAAAATTTCCCCATCTGGTAATTCTTTGGCTACAAGTGGAGTAAATGTGGCTCCCACAAGGGTAAAGCCCAAACTGTGAAAATCTTTAAATTTTATGGTCTTGGTTGTGTCCTCTGTAATCTTTTCAGCTCTCTAGTTTGCCTTGTTCATCAAAAATAACCTAAGTATGCAAAAAACCCTATGTGAATTTGGTATAAACCCTAGTTGCTCAGCCATGCCTTTCTATTTTCTCATTACCTTTCGGGCCCCTTATGTTCCTTATATTCCATGTGCGCATTTACATTTGCCTTTAGTCTCCTAGTCACATAATGGAAAAGGAATATTCTACTTTATCTAGCGACCACGAGACTACCTCTAGTCTCGTGATCTCGTGAAGAGAAAGAATATTCTCATTTGATCTAGAGACTCAGCGATGATCGTTGGATCATGTTTGATCAAAGGGTAGTTGCTAAGTCTCCCAAAGTAACTCAAGATTAGCAAAAGATCCAGAGATCTCGTGAATCGGTGTATTTCTAATCCTCCAGATGCAACCTGAATTCAAGCTGGGTCAAGTTAAGATCCTTTTAGTTGCATAATCTCGTGAACTAACCATGATCAAACAAAGTGATAAGAGATTGCGAGACTCTTCGATCACTAGGTCTTTGAATGAAATCATGGTTAGAGGGTGGGTTTGGTCAAAGGGTCAAGGACTATAGTGTTGGTAATCATCGGAAAATCATAGTGTGACATCTGACAGTAGGTGGGTCCAGTTTTCATGTTTATCGCTGAGTCTCGTAACCATGGTGGAATATTCCAAATCATTCGGCAATTACGAGATTGACTTTAGTCAATTAGTCTCATAAGGAAAAGGAATATGCCAAAGTCATTTAGAGACTTCCCAACAGCCGTTGATCTTGATCAGATCTTGCGGTGGTTGCCAAGTCTTCGAATGATTTCACATTTTATGAAAAGGTAAGGAGATTAGGCGACTGCATTTTCGCCAGGTCTCGTAAAGAAACCAAGGTTAAGAAAAAGGTCTAGCGACTCGGAGACATAAAGGATTTAGTGAACCATGGTTAAGATGATTCAAATCTATGTTAAGGTTTGAAATCAACGCAAAGGTAATCTCCGTGCACATTTGAAAGGATCGGACGGTTGGTGTTATGGCTTGAAGAAAAGATGCAGTCTGTTTAATGTATGAGGCAATGCGCCATGACGCCACGTGTTCCTGGTCTGATATACTCAGTCACGTTGTCACTAGATGAGATTAGGGTTGCAGAGATCTAAGTACAAAGATATGTTTCTGACCGTCGATGCAGTTGAAGATCTTGTGGTGGTCGCTAAGTCTCGAAAAGGAATGGAATATTCTCTTGTGATTTGGAGACTTAGCGATAGTCATCCGATGCAAATTCGATCTTGTGGTGGTCGCGTTGTCTCATAATGAACCTAGAGTTAACAAAGACATCTCGCGACTTGGAGACTGAGGAAAATTGAAGACCCAAGGTTAAGGGTTAGTCTAATGCGGGTTAAAGGTAAAGGCATTGAAGCAGAGATCGACGGTTGTGTTTAAATTAGGAGATTCAAGATTTTTCTCAGTCGTTGATATAGGAATCCATGCCACCTGTGACCGTTAAAGTTTAAATATTCAAATATATGAATATCTGATTCTCAGAGTTCATGGCAGTGGCGCGATTTCTCAGAAAAATGACATAGAGATGGTCGAGCTGACTTCTCAGAGGCACATTTATGGTGATCAGTAAGATATTCAAAGAAAATCTGATATTTCTGAGGATATTTTCATGGCATTTATGAGAAGAATTGACAGTATTATGGGTTTCTGATTATTCTATTGCAAATGTATTAAAACCCTAAATTCTAAAATCAGATTGACTCCTAAGCCTGCGTGCTAGAGTAGTGTATATAAGTTAGTTTCAGATGTTTTTAGCTTAGATTTTTCCAGCTAGTGTAAGATTTTTGTGAAACTTTCTCTGCCCCTAAGTTTTCATGTGTTAGTTATCTCATTGAATTACAAATATTGTAAAGGCTTTTTGTGACATTCTTTCTGTCCCTAGGTCTTCTTGTTTGTACTTCTCTTACTGGAATATAATACAAAGATTGGTATTGGAATGAACTTGGAGTTCCTGAGCCCTCTTTCTTTCTGCAATATTGTGTACTACTGTGGATGATCTGATTTAGATGAGTTTGTGGATATTCTTCAGTCCCCTATCATTTTGTCTCATTCCTGTGCCTGATTGCAGAAGTGGATGTTTGTTTGCAGGTCATAGTCTGTGTCTATTTATAGTGAATATGCTATTGTTTATGACATCATTTCTTTCCCTGAATAGCCTCTGTTTATCTCAGACCTCTCTATGAAATACTTATGCAAGCCTATCTAGAAATTTGTGTTCTATTAGATTCAAATCCTCTTTCTAAGATTGATTGATGTGTTGTAATTCAGAAAATTACCTTCGGTGTATCACCTAGTAGGATAGTTTGCTTATCAGTTATTTCCCTTCTATGCATTTTTTCTATCCCTTTTCCCTCAAGAATTTACTTTCACGTTAAGAAGCAAATTTGGGTGATTATCCAAGAGGAACCAGCCTAGAACCTAGAGGTCTCATTTCAGTTAGCAAAGGTCCCACATCCTAGAAATGATTCCTATGTTATACTAGGTTATCAAGATTACGAGAGCTTGAAAGGGTGCAAAACTTAGTGTATAACAGTAATCTATCACTGATTGTGGTAATAAATAGGTCAATTGTAGCAGTAAAAAGGATGATTGCGACAAACTTCTGTCAATTGCAGCAAAATGCAAGTAATTACGCTAAAGTGGTAACATTCTCAAAAAGACTCAAAAAAAGGTCTCAGTGTCTGACAATTTTGATCTTTTGGAACAAGGCTCTTGATTTGAAAGACAATTTGATGTTGATAACCCTAGACTTTAACAGGTTTGACTCATTTTGACAGTTATGATGTTTGTTATGCATTTTGTTAACTGGTCAAAGAAAAAGCACGATAAATAATGTGTTTTGAAGAATGAAGACTGACATGTGTAGGTTCTACAACTTTTTCAAATTGCAATGTTATCACAAGGTCTCAACAATGAACAGTCAGATTAATCGAAGTCAATGACTTCAAAATACAATATTATAGGCCCAATGCTTGAATGTCTATTAGCTCACACGGCAATTGTCACACTACTAGGACACGAAGGTCCACGACGTAGGCGCCCATGTTTTTTTCGTTGCCAGATATTGTTGTCGTATAGTGAAGATCTCTTTCACTACACAAATATCTTGGAACACATATGTTGGAAATCTTGGGGGCAAATTCTGCAACCCCTTGCACTATAATAAGGTATATGTTCGGAGGTAAACCGGGTTGGCCTCTTATTAATAGGTTCTAGTAGGGTTTGTGGCATCTATCCAATCGGTTCGTACATGTGTGACTCACTTAAGAGCCTAGTTGACCACGCTTGCTCCTTAGGGATATTCACCCGATCTAGACTATCATCAACACACCTAGCCCGAGCTTGGCTAGATAAAAAATGGAGCTTTGGTTAGCCTCTTGTTTATATACCGATCGGAAGGATTTATCGGTTTAAGGTCGTTCTCCGAGGAAGAAGTGCATTCCCCGGACAGGCCTTTCTAAAAAGTATAAAGGTGTTTAAACTAACATATTGTGCAAGAGCACCAAAAACTCAAGACACAAGGTTAATCGCTTAAACCCCAAAGTTGAAATGTGAACTAAGTTAAACCACCATACAAGCACAAGTGTTCAGTTTTAAGCCCAAAAGTAGGTGTTGATTGCTTGTTCAGTTTTAATGCCCAAATTTGAAATGTTTATTTTCTTTGTTCAATTCTTAACCTCCACGTCAATTTTAAAGCGCCAATGTGTAAATTGCATGTAATTTTCCTTTTAAGCACCAAATTGACAAGTGAATTGATTTTAGGTTTGTTTTGTTTAGACAAGTTAGTACCACAAAAATATTTGCAAATGAAAGTATGTGCAACTTTGAAACAAAGAAATGTTTGATACTCACAACAACTTACTCGTCTCTGGTCTCGGTGATTTGTCCAGTCCTGCACAGAAAACTAGAAAATGTCAGATTAAAAATAGATAGACAAAGGATTTGGATCTTATAAGCAATATTTCTAGCGATTGCGGAAAACCACTGGCAATTGTGGCAAAGAACAATTAGTTGCTATGAGATTTTGGCAATTGCAGAGAAGCACTTCTGATTGTGGTAAAGATCGGACAATTGCGGCACGGATCAGACAATTGCGGCAATTTGTGAGCGATTGCGGTAAAATGATCACGATTGCGGCACCGATCAGACGATTGCGGCACAGAGCAAGAAAACAGACTTGTGAATAAAGACAAAAAAAAATTGCGAAAACCTTTCAACAATTGCGGTAATAAACCAGGCAATTGCGGCAAAATTTTGTCAATTGCGGTAAAGCACCAGCGATTACGAAATTACATAGATATCGAGAAAAATCATAGAAAAGAATTCTGAAATCGTACGGTCGTGGCTAAAAAGATATGTATGTTGTCTGCAAGGGATATTCGGGATGTTTGATTCACGTTGAGTTCACCAAAAAGTACGCAATGGGATAAAATTCATGCAACACTCAACAAAGAGGGTTAGTAGCACCGATTTGAAATGGGGGAAATCGAATAGAAATAGCTACTAAAAATGAAATTGTGAATCAATAAAATGTACAAGCAAATAAGAGAACGATGTTTTTGATGCTCAGTATTGGTGTGGGCAGCGTCTATGACTTGGGAGCGTCGAGAATTTGATAATTCAATATGTGTATGTGTGATCGCAAGATGGCTTGAATGCTAGAACCAATCTGACAGAGTAATGGTGCATGTGAGCTTGAAATCCTTGATCCTTCAAATGGTTATGAAGGGTTTGTTTTATAAGAATTGAGAATGAGATGAACGGTTGAGATCAATCCCAGAGATAGGAAGATGAATGGCTAAGATCAAAGGGAATTGGAGAAGCCATCAGTAAACTCCACCTCTTCAACTTGGAGAGAGGAGATAGAGTTTGGTTAACTGAAGAGATGATTTTGAGTTACCTTTTAGAACTGAAGAGGTGGGTGGAGTAACCCATGTGATGTGATTAAGGATTCTCTTTGAAAATAAATGAATATTTAATTCATTTATGTAGTTAAAATTTTCAACATGTGAGATAATTGAATTCTTTTTTATTTAGAATTGCTTTATTGAATGAAATTAAATAAATTTAACTGAAATTAATTTAATTGGAATAATTTAATTAGTAAGTTTAAATATTTCAATTTAAACTATAGGAAATTGAATTTAATTAATTAATGGTAATTAATCAATTAAGGTTAATTAATTAGATAAAGTTAATTTTTTAATTAATTTTAAAATTTTGATTAGATCATTTGGGGAATGAATTTAGAAGAAAATAGATGATTAATTAATGATTAAAAAACCATTAATTAATAGATGAAAATTAGTATTTTTAATGTAAAGTCGCAAGTTTGTCCATTTTAGGGTGTGTCTACAGTTCCAAACCTATATGATTGTAGATTAGTATGCACTATACTACCACCAACAACACAAAGAACCAAGACCTAATTAAATAGTCCATTCAATTCAAGGTAAGTATGATGCACAAATAGGTGGAAATAGTATGATGCACAGATAAGAAAATGCTTCAACCTTTTTATGGCGCCCCTATTATAAAAACCAAGAAATACTAGATAGTAAATATGTATATAAATTCATTGTGGATAATGTAATAGGTTTGAATATAATAAGAATAGACATCTAGAAACAATGATCCCCGGTGAAAGAAATTTGAATATGACTTCTTTGAGCTTACCAAGAATCTTATAGATGTCATATTAGGTAGATCATTTATCAATTTATATTCTCCCTATGGAAGTATTACCAAGCATGTCTTGTTAATCATAAAAGAAAAAAGGCAAAAATGTCCCTTGACTAACCAATGTTATAAAGCAATCATTTGTTAATGTTTTGTCCTTTATGGCAAAGATCAATGCATTAGACAGTGGCAATAATAATAATTAATATATTAGATATATTATTGATATATTTAATTATGATAAAATCGGCTGGATAATAATAATAAATATAAAAGGTTATATTTATTATTAAGGATTGATTTTAATAATTAAATATGGAGCAAATAATATAAAAGAATATATTATTATTATGGACCCAAGTCGGCCAACTTGGGAGGCCAAGAGTTTATCTTAATAAGCTCATATATTAGAGCGACTTGGAGAAGGTAAGAAGAAACCAAAAAACATAATGTTGCCTTCTTCCTTTAGCAAGATCTTTGGATGAGCTTGTCTAGGAGGGAAAAATACTAGCAGCAAATTACATTTTGGAATAGACCTTTTAAGCTCTTATTCAAGGGTGAATTAGAGCAAAATTCAAGGAGAAATAAGAAGCCCTAAAGGACGAATTAGGGCAAAATTAGTGCAGCATTCAAGGACGAATTATAGCAGCCCTAGAAGGGCGAACTTGGACTACATTGAGGGACTAATTTCAAGAATACAAAGTGCAGATTTGAAGCCAACAAAAGGATAAATTCAGACCTTCAAATCCGGGTATTATCTTTCTTTACTTGAGAATATTTATTATATCATGTGTCTTAGTATTTGAAAGACCTCTATA